>JAHZNE010002452.1:0-20157 GCA_027744055.1 Callyntrura sp. NNG-2020
AGTCAACATATTTTGATTATTTCATCATAGTTCCTCGCTTCCAAATAACTGGACTAATCACTAATCACTAATCATAGTCAACAAGTCACTTTGTGAAACGGCCTCAAGGAAGATACAAATGTTGGTCTAGTTTAGTTTCATCCTATTCGGTTGTAGTTTAAGAAAGTAGAAAGCAATACGTATCAAGCCAGCATATCAACATCAAGTGTGTAAGCAAATATTATGCATTACGTATTAGTGAAAAGGTTTACAAACTCAATAACATTTTGTAAAAATAATTCGTGATAATTTTAAGACATTGACATTTCTTATGCAAGTTTTCAGAGACTGACAACCTCTACTTATCAACTTAATTTGATTATTTCATCAATAGCATCAGTTTCAAACTTTTTTGCAACTCAAACTGCACGACGATCAGAGCTGTACTTCGGTCGTAGAAATTAACCGACCCAAATCTAATTTTAATATCGTAGCACGCCCTTATCACTCTTTTCTCCCAGCCATTTCTCCTCAAATTACTGCCGCCGTTGTCCTTGCTGTTGCCCACGCCAGTCACCCAAAATAATTTTCTCTTCCACGTGTTCTTGATGCCTCTACTTTTGGCATGGGCCTGCCCAGGGAATGTGTACCCAATTATGAAATGAACGTACATTTCAGACAGGAGCACAATCCAAAATACGAGTTCGTGTTTCGGAATTACCGAACGAATTCCCGGTTCTAAAAGTACAGCAGTAGCCAGTATCGCCCACATCATTAACAGCATCATCAGTCGCAGGGCGTGGTCCAGCAAACACTCGTTGATAAGACAGGTCACCACTTGTAGTCGTTTGTAGAGGTGGAAGACTTCTTCCAACTTGGAGCCAATTTTCTTGCTTTCTCTGGAAAACGTTTTTGTGAGAGCACCCAGCAGTTTATAGGTAATTTATGATGACATGTTAATAGTTTCCCAGATATTTAGATATACCTGATTACAGTAAGGGATCCTAGATGTATTGTCCCAAAACTTATGAACAAACCATTAAACCCGTGGAGACAACTCAGTCCAAAGCTCCAAGTAAGGGTCCACCATTCCAAGATACTCAGCAGTATGCGCCCATAAGTCAAAACATAATACTCTGGTCCCGATGACTCTATGTTATGGCTTGTATCCCAGTAGTACTTGGCAAGCATGCTGGGTTGCTGGAACTCAAAATATTGAATGATTGCAAAGGCAAAGGACGAGCCCAGTGTCACTACAGAACTTTGGAGGGCAATTAATTTTATTAGATCATTATCTAAGCATCCCAGTCCAGACCTACTGAAATTATTCAAGCAGTTCAGCAACGGAGCCAGTTGCTCTCCCCCAGAGTTTAGCACATGAAAAAGTAATGTTATCGTACCAAAGCCAGACACCAACGAGTACAAGATCAATTTAGAAATGAGGGTACCACTCCTGGGTTCGCTGTGAGAGTTGGTGAGATACAGAGGTATTACGATTTTCAGGGTGAACAAGCAACAGTGAACGAGGGCCGCGACAAGGAAAGGAATTCGACTTTCTCCAAAGTCTTGTCCGCTTTTAATAATTGTTTCTGGGTTGTTGTTGTTGTTGTTCCGTTTCCGGTTTTGGAAAATGTTGCTTCCGCTTTGGTGTTCAAGGGAATTTTTGGCAACGTAATTTACTAACAAAACGGGTGTACATTTTCCCCCGATAAATCTTACCAGTTTTACGTGAAACTTACATAATGATTCGTATGATGTTGTCTTCCACTTTCTTTTTATCCAGCGTAGGATGGCGTAAGACCGTTTTGTCAGGATTTGCCCCAGGCTTTTTATCAACTTGATAACTGTAGCCAGCAATACTGTTACGCATGAAACTAGACAAATACGCATGGCTGTGCTGTGGTGAAATCAGCAGAGATCAGTGTCAATCACTGGGAGTTTCTCTTCCCTTCAAGCTACTGGGAATTTATTCACCATTCCCTTGTAATGTCGTTTGAGATTTGATTACACGTATAATTTTATTCATAACTGCTTTTCTCCATTGAGAAGTCCAATAACCTAAATTAAGGTAAACCGTTTATTTTCAGCTAATTTGTCATATGAGAAAATGCAAACAAACTTTTATTGTAAGACAAATAAATCGTTTGTGAGTGAAACTATCAACAAGCTGTGTAGTGTATACTTTATGAGAATTTCTACCCAACGTACTTGACTGTCAACTGTAACAAGAGCGAAACGACTTTCTCAGTACTCAGCGGACGAGTAGCTCTTTATTTTCTCTAACGCTTCATCAAATATTCCGAGCAAAATATTTGGATTCAATTAAATATTAATTTGAATTTATATGAACCATTTCCGTTATTTTCCCTTTCATACAGGCGTCACTCTAGTCACTCATGAGAAGTGGCAAAATATACATTGATTATAAATGCGAGATATCTGGAATGGTGTGCCTAGCTAGCGAAAGCAAAACAGTAGTACAATTTGCGTAAATGTAGCCGATCCACCTGATGTAAAACTTAAAGTCATAAATTCGTCCATTTACTATACACTCTGTAGACTGATACAATTTGGTATCGTTTCTATATGTGCTACAGATAGATTTCCAAGTTAAGACAACAGGAACGGAGAAAATGGGCCGTGCCAAAGAACAGGAAGTAATTATCCAGCAGCAGCGTTCCAAATTGGTAAACATTCTTCAACCACAGTGACGGTGATGTCAGCAAACCACAAAAGTTATTTTCCTCCGCAAGCAATTTCATGGCCACGTTAAGTTTGAATTTTACATGTGTACTATGCTCCTGCCCCTACTGAGCAGCTAACAATGTGGCATAATAAACGGAATATCAAGTAGCATAGCATATAAACATTATCCGACAACAAATCACCATTTTTATTAATAATCCATTTCACAAGTCATACAATTTCTTAAACTTTAACATTATCTGTAATTAATCTCCGAGCACGCAAATAAACATCCGTCTCGTTTTCGTATTTCAACAAATAATTCCTCACAGCGAAGTTTTTACAGCATATTATATTGCTTTGCATTATGGTGGCAATAATTAAAGATATATAATCTTGCAAACGCATTGCAAATTACACGACTTACTCTAGTACGCAAGCTTTTACAGCATTGATCGATTGCTAAAATTCGCATCATGTAGAACAGAACATGGTTCCACGAAAACGCAGATGTATTATTTCAACACAATTTTGGAATCTTTTATGCATCCTACTACTATTTCTATATATTATAATTATAGTTATAATAACATACAATTTTTCCTTCTTTTTTTCAGACATCAAGGTACTCACTCGAAATTATGTGTACACGTCATCGGTGAAACTAGTGAAAACATCAATGAAATCAATCAAATGGCTAAAACTCAAACACTTCAAAATAAATAATTATCGAGCTCAGGATTTTCGCTTCAAAAGAAGAACAACGGTGATGTTATGAGGGTAATACTTGCTATTATCGATTTTTAGAATGAAAACTCGCCTAAAATGATGGACGTTGTCTTCGTGTTTACTGTGGCGGAGAACATGACATGGACGTTTCACATGCCACACCTTTAGTACCTAAATGACAGTTTCAGAGGTATTACCAATTTTTATCAGCGAAGTTATAAAATATTAGCATATATAAATATATCATGCTAAAAATGGTTTTTACAAAATACTTTACTATATTTCAATTAAATAACGATAAACTACTTTAAAAACTAATTTTACTAATAGATATATTATGCATTTTATTTTATGAAATTATATGTTCAAAAATATAATATAAAGAAATATTGCGGCATGTGTGCTTAAAAATTGAGTTTTCTACTACACGTACGTAAAAACATCGGGAATATGTAAATTGTAACAAAAATGATAAAAAATAATAATTAAATTAAGTAGAAAGGGAAAGGTTGAGAGGAGGACAGTGAAAGCAAGCGTCAACGTCTTTGTGTGTTGTTTGCCCACTTAGCCGACGGAAACGGAGGGATCTTCACCCCACAGGTCATACCTTCAAAAAAGCACCATAAGAATTGAGTAAAGCAGGAAGTCATATTAGAAAAAACGTAACGCTTGAAAGTTGGGTGATTGCGTCGTTTGACCACGATACTGGTGGATTTTCTTACCAAGGTCCACAATAGTTTCCACTGCGTTCCGACTTTTGATCCAGCTTTGATCCTCTGTCGGGATAATACAGCCTTCTTCGAATGTAGCTACCATAATCTAAAACTGGCTTTGAACTACCCACACTGCTCACGGTTCCTCCCCCCTGGACATCGCCAGTTGTGATGAGTTCCACGGTGTGAATTTCCGAGCGAATGGAACCTTTCCAAGGAGCTCCTGCCCGAGAAGGAATTACCTGCTTTCTTCCCTCATCTCGGATAATCAAAGATTGATTTTTCCCGTATGGCACAATAGTTTGCTTCATAGTAATTAGTTGATGCTTCTGTTGAGGCAGTGGTGGGGGTACCGGTTCTTCGGGTTCCTCTTTTCGTGATGGCGATGGCGAGCCCTTAATTGTTCCATAATCCGGCTCAGTCTCAGTTAAATTTCCGTTGGCTTCTGTGGACGCATCAGCAAAGGTTTTCACTGGAGGGGAGGCTGACTGCTGTTGTTGAGAGGGAGGAGGTGGCGGGGGGTGGGAAGGTTGCTGAGGTGGTTTTGGTTGATGGTGAGGTAGTGGGGCCGGAATAGGCGGTGGACTTCCAATAGGTCTGCCCTTATACATTAAGCCAGCACCGCTGCTACTGCCACCACTCTTTCTGTATTGCGATTGCTGGTGTTGTTGTTGAGAAGCAGATTTCTCTTTTTGGTCATTCTTTTGACGCGATGACTGTTGTTGCTTGCGATGCTCGCTCTTTTGTGCAGGACTTGACGAACTTCGTGGACTACTTCCACTATGAGGACGCGATTTGCTGGTTGATCTACTTGCTACACTATCCAGTCCGTTTTGAGCTACTGCACTCCTACTTACCTTCTCCCGAATAAAACCTCCATGTCTTTTGGGCATGTCAACCGTATCCATCCCGTGGGTCCTTGCACTCGTACTTCGACTTCGTCTCGAGTTCTCTGTTGTTACTGTGACATCAGAGGACTTGCTCCTTTTTGTGCCTCCGGATCCAGAAGTGTGAAGACTCTTTGGTTCTTTGTTGTTATGATGTTGGGATATTTTTGAAGAGGATATGCTTCCTTTGTTGCTTTGATTGCGTTGCTGATCCTGCTCACTGTCTGGATCAATGAACACACTACTAGCTGCCTCCTCGTCATCATACTCATCATTGTCGTTGAAGTCAATAGTTTCCTCGTCCTCATCTTCATCTACCTGCTTCTCGTCCTCACTATTAAAAATCGTCGTCGTTTAAAACGTGCTCCTCCCAAATTTTTCTCCTTCCTCTCGGCTCTACAACGACATCACTGTGATTTCCGTTGGTGATTGTGGTTGCTCTTGATTTACTTGTTCTAGTGCTCAAAGCAACAGATCCATTTGCCATGCTTCGTCTAGAAAACTTGGTAGCGGAACTTTCGGGCACGATTGGCGCTTCACTGACAGCAAACGATTCAACACGAGCCACAATCTTATTAGAGTTTGAAGTAGAGCCTTTCTCCACACGTGTAGCTCTTTGCTTCTCCTCTCTTTCGTGATGCTCCCGATATCTCTTGCCACTTCGATGATTTTCTTGTTGTTGTATTGCATCAATGTCATTTTCCCTTTGGGATCTACCATCTCTGCCACTTTCCCTAGGTGGTTCTATATACTTCATGGGTACATTTGACTTTTTCACTGCACGGGTGTGGTCGCTTACCACCAGACAACTGTTATCAGCCTCCTTGGGTATGGAAATGTTGGAATTGGTTGATGATGAACCAGGAGAAAGTTGCATTGACGCTGCTCCAGACTGATTGGTATTTCTTGTCTTCTCATTTCTTGGAGGTAAGGTGGGCACACCATCCGACGGCAAGCGATCGTTACGAGCCATATTTTTCTGCTCTCCACCTCTGCCTCCTCTATTTTTAGTAATATTTCCGTTAGCGTAGTAGTCATTTTCTTGGCTATCTTCATTCCTGTCGTCGTCATTATCGTCTGTCATCGTCATCATCTCCCTCTTCATGGTTGACGAAGGAGACAGTTCCTTCATTTCAAACTCTGTCATCTCCACAATAGAACTGTGGGATCCCCACAACTCAGAGACAGAATCAGCACATGATATGGATTCTAGTGCATGTTGGGGTCTTTGCATACGAATGCTGTCATGCCCATTTTGTGAATTATACTGCTGGTCACCAGCATTTGAAGGTCTTCGCCAAATTAAAGATTTCGTACGATTCAAAAATTTCTTGAGCGCGCCACCTTCCTTGGATTCATCATAAAATGTATTTGCAGTTGCCAACTGATGATGTGGTCCCCGGGGACTATTTCCAGCTCCATTATGAATAACGGCAGCAGAGTTTCTTAGATTGTTATTGCGAAGCATCATTGTAGACTGCAGAGAATCAGGTTGTTCTCTGTCACTCGTGGATAAATTCCCTGAGCTAAGACTCTTTCGCCGAGTGGCGTGTGTGATACGAGCAGTCTCAGACATGTGGTAGCGATCCATTAGCCACTTGTTACCGGGTTTAATTTCTTCACTGGTTTGTTGAAAGGATTTGGATGGGTGAATGATAAGTAAAGGGGTACAGCAAAATATAAAAAAACAAAAATCGGTTTAAAGCAAAAATTAATATAGGGGTAAAGTGCAACAGTACAATACAGCAAAGCTTAAAAATAAATAAGGTACGGTATTTTACCTGTTTGAAAGATGTGGTTCCTCGTCAGAATAGTCCACTTCCGGTTGGGGTGGTGGCGGTACCGGTTGACCATGATGGGCAGCATGATGAGCTTGATGACTAATATCATTGCTGAACCCGCTGTCATTACTGCTATGAAGGGAATCATTAGTTCTGTTGGAGGGGATCGCTAAATTCTTGGCACCAGCTTTGCCCCCTTGAATCATGCCTTTACCTCCATGATGCTCTGGTGTACGAGGAGCGCCTCCACAATTAAGATTGTTATTAGCACTAGGTAATGGCGGAGGCATTGGTGGTGGCACCGGTGAAGCTCCTGCATGTTTCGACATAAGTATCAAGTCAGTAGTCGACTTATGCTGACCCTGTTCCAAACACTTTGCATAGCCAACGTGACCAGGTTCTTGATTGGACGATGTGGATCCACTATTGCTTCCCACAGCTGTGCCCACTAATGGTCCGATAGGAGACAAAACCATCGATTTTGGACGGAAGTTATCTGGGGGCGGCAGTGGGGGCCCTTGTTGTTGCTGCTGTTGCTGTTGTTGAAAATGCTGTGTAGGATGATGGTCGTTAACCAGAGCCAATCCGGTAGTACCATAAATTCCTCCTCCGTTGCCACCATTGATCATGCCCAAACTCGTGTCAGACTTAGCCCTACTTAAGGCTCCAGCAGAAGTAATCGGCAAGTCCTGGTGATGATGTGAGTGTACATTTAGCAGATGTCCACCAGCACCACGGGAAGAAGCAGATGTCAAGTGATAATTGCGTATTCCTCCACTACCCCCCTCGCCAGAGGAGGAATTAGATGATGTGGAATTCTGAATATTGAGCATTTCACCCGCTTCCATTGATTTAGTTTTTCGGAGCTGGGATGAGATGGAAGCTGTGTCATCCGCTGGTCTTCGAGGACTGCAGTAGATACACTCTTCCTCTCCTTGCTGCTGAAAAGTGCATCACATTTACAATGATGAAAACGGAATGTTGCCAAACGATTTACCGCAATTTAAAAAAATGCATCCTGGATTTATGCAAACTCTTACCTGAATTTTCTTAACCAAATTGGTCTGCATGTTTTCGGGCAACGCCTCCCTACTTTTTGCAACCTTCATCCACTGGTCCAATTTCTGTCCCAGATTTTGGCCCCCCTTTGTATAAAATGCCAAGTAGTGTTTTGCCAATGATGCCTGTCGTTCCAATATGAATCCATATCTCCGTCGTTCCTGTGTTAGCGCTTCTCTCAAAGCTTCCTCACAAAAGGCTTCCAACTTTGAACGCTCCTCTTCCATTGCTTGCATTATCCGGATCTCTTTATCCAACGTATTTGATGAGGGATTCGTCGATTTTTTTGACTTTTTCCGTACTTTCTTTGCATTGCTGACAGCCTTATTGTAGGACTCCACGCGATGTTTGTGACTCACAAGAAACTTTTTTTGTTCACTCTGGATCACTTTAACATCCTTCTCAAGATTCGTCTCTAGCGGCACCAGAAAGTCCACGTAAAATGCTTTCAACTGAAAGGTCACAAATATAATTCGTTTAGTCACGTACGTATTGTACTTTAATTAGTTAATCAACAAGTAACAATATTTATCTTTAAACATTGAATTGAAACGCGTTAAAATAACTATCCAGGGCCATCACAACAGAGAGCGTACACATGTGAGTGCTAACAGTGCTAAGTTAGCCATGCCTTTGACATTATCAGGTATAGTCGTCATTTACGCCAATGACAGTTGATGGGACCATCTTGTTTATACCTTGTAACGGTAATAATACTCCTATTATTGACGAAACGGCCACCGCTGTGATTTGTTCTAGAACGATATCAATCACAAAAAGGGACCTCGACAGCGACGCAATTTAACTGACGAAGCAATTGATACATAGGTACAGGTACACAAGATGTTCTATGATTGCATTCTTTGGGCTTATTAATCATGACAAATTTCATTTCAATTGCCCCTGCTGTGAGTGCTGTGCACTTTTTTGTCCCTCTCATCAGTGCGTATGATGAGGAAACAAAAACTGCACCCGTGTACTTGTGCCAAGTTACCTACTGCTGGTAGAGGACAAAGAAGAACAGATATAAAGTTGTGATAAGTGCCTGCAAGTAATTTTAGGATAACAAAACGTAACGTGCAATGCTAAGGTGGCGGGGGAAGTGGAAATACATTTTACGCTTGACAGTGGGATGCAATAAAATAAAATACTAAAAAATTTGATTCTAACAATATATCCACTTACTGTTGTCAGTTGTTGAGTGTGAATTTCTTTGAAAACGTCCGCAATTTGCATCATAGAGGAACCTGAAAAGGCAAAAATAACCATAATCATTTCAAGCAAATCAATGCGCAGTAGCGCAATGTGTAGTTGCATTACTATTACTGCATAGTTATAATTCCATATCCGTCCTCGTTAAATCTGTGTTAGTAGATAGACGGCACCCACACTATTTTCGTATTCTGTCGGCGACTACACACTACTGCAACAACGGCGTACCAAATAGCCCAGTGGTAAACTTAGATTAATTATCAATCGTTAGTCACTACACACACCCTGTGGCAAAAGGATCCTTCCTTAAATTCATTGTTAATACCAAAATCACAGTGACATATTGTGTACAATATGAATTTTGTAAGCCGCGCATCCTAAAAGACATTCCTGAATAAATTTCGTGTAAAAAATGGTAGTAATGTCAAGTGGCATACTTACAGCAATATCATTCAATGCAATGTATCTGACAACATTGCCTCTCTAGTTAGTCAGACATTTACTGAATAATAATATACAAAAGTGTACAGCGAACAGTTGTGCAAGCACAAAGAAATGTACTTAGAAATTCATGAAGCATCACTTTGGAGAAACTCACAAGAAATAAAATTCCAGGTGCCTGTAACAGCCTAGCGAATCATTGATGCCGTCTATACGCACATAATATATACCTCTGCAAAACATTTGTCAAATCACTGAGAAAACAATCCAGACGACAAGCCATTGTTATTTAAAGCTACACAACAAGTGATTGCTTCACAAGTGTAGATAAGCCATTGTTGGACACGCATGTCCCTTTTGCACCCTTTCACAGAGGTTACATTATTGTAGCAGCGCTATTAGTTAGTACCAGTTTTTAATTCATCATTTTATTACACCCTGAAAGCGAACAATAAAAAAGGAAAGCTGCTCAAAGTGAACAATACTGCCCATGATTCTATGCTAATGTAATATGTGCTGTTTTATTAGTGACTATTTTTTTCTATCATTTTCTAAAGATGCAATAAAAAACCGATCATCATCCCCATATACAATGGTGCAACGACAACAAGTCGTTAAATTTAGATCTCCCGCTGAGCCATCATCTTTTCTACATGACACAGTGGCATGCTTGCAGCTTACAGCAGCAGCACCGTCTCCCTTCTCTCTTTCTCGCAAGAGAAGTTTAACGTTCACACCTGTACACCCTGTATCGTACACCTTTCAAAAAAATTCAAACCTCCTTCGATGTCGATGATATTACCTATTTCTTGTAAGGTTTGTAAAATGTTATATACGTTGTTTGATGATGTGCGTCATTTTCAACCAAAATGAATGGGTTGACTTTTCAGTTTAACCGCCAAGTGAGTGATAGTATGCACTATAAGGTCTGATGGTGGTGTTATGGGCAGACCCTGTTTGCATACTATAAGCTGCATGCATACCTTTGAACAGGTGAGTACTTCCTCATTAATAAAATCATCCTGTCTAAAATACAATCACCTGCACATCAACGCAGCAAATTCATAGGTGAACCCCGAGTGCAGGAGAATAAGGAACTAATCACAGACGCGCATCTCTTGGGAGACTTTAGTATTCGCCGTAGCGTAATATGCAGCGTAGGTGCATAAAACAACAACTTGGTTAATGAAGCACGAAGAAAATTCTCAAGCCAAGAAAAGCCTAGCAAACGAGGACACTAAAAAATTACAAATGCACCCAAGTGCAGTTTCCTTCTCCGCTCAGCAGAAGCTGTAAAAATGTCGTAAATATAATTGGATATATTTTTTACGATTTATAAACGGACATTATTTCTGTTGAAATACCACTCAGTGTTAGGGAAAATCACAAAATCACACGTATACACACCTCGCAATTCTGTAGTATATGTGCGAGTAAATAATTTTCGCTGATCGATCAAATGTCTTTAAAAAAATCAAATTGGTACGGGACAAATGATGAGCAATTTACAATTTTATTATTATTATTTTACAGCCTATTATGTATTTGCTTTGACACTTTATGTACAATGTCTACGTAGACGTACGTACAACGCAGTTATCAATGAATTCACCACTGAATAGGTAAAAAAAGTGGTATTTCTTTGTGGAACTTTGGTAGGTAATATGAAAATGACGACGAATAAACGACAAAATGAGACGAAACAACTTTTTAGAAAACGAACAAATAACGTAATAACTCTAGAGAATCGCACCTTGTATCATTATTCTTTACATTACACATATGTCAATTGTAATTGTAATTGTCAATTTGCGGATTGGATTGTTTGTGGGTTCTTTTTTGCTTGTTCAACTTCTTACTGCCCTACTCAAATAATAGAAACCGTACAATGTAACAAACTATTAAAAGCGAAATCACGGCTCCCACGCTGTGGAAATGCTTAGTGGTAACGTGGTAAGGTTGATGGTGGTGTTGACGTTTGCATGGGGGTACCTTTACACCTATATGTGGGCATTAAACTGTCTCTCTGGGTATATGGGGTATTCTGTATACAAAACTTTTTGGTGGTTTGCGGCTACCGATTTGCATACAACCTAAAAGTGTAAATAAATAAGTAACCGTATCAAAAAGTGGTTATAAATTGTACAATCAGACATCCCACATTCTAAAAACGCGAACGGAATAAGGAAAATTCTTGCCACGCATTAATCTCATTTCACAGCATCCACCTCACACACACACACACACACACACACACACTTATACAGAGAGAAACAAAATACAAAATACAGACATTTTTTTTATTTTCCAACCAAAAAGAAAGGGAAATCAAGAAAGAAAAAACACGAAGACAATCAAACATTTGAGAAGTGGTATGATGGTGGTGGAAGTAGTTTGGTGTGGCACTCTGGGGTTGTAACTTGATATCTCGGTTGCTTTTACTGCCACAGTTATGTCATCGTTGCATTCGCATTCAACGTCCTTACTGCGCTCTGCTGATGGTTATCATATCATGTTCACTACGGACTACAAACTTCCGTCCATACATGCCCCGACTTTTGCTATACTAAACTACATGCTGCACCATAATGATAATAAATTGTAATAAAGTCGACATTTTAAAAGTAGTAATACATGTACTCCAATATGATTAGATTACTCTGTTGGTTTTTTAATAACACATATAGAAAAATCCAATTACCTACGCTTAAAACCAGACACCTACTCATGATCCCGATTTAAATTGTCATTTTCAAATCCTGATGGCTGACGTTATTATCGCCTTTTGATACCAATGAAAAATTACCTAAACGAAACCAATGCATTATTACATTTGGCATTTACAATTTATTCAAACATGACCTCCTTTCAAATTGACAACCCTTTCTGAGAAGTCGCAGCTTTTTTGTACTACTGGGTCTACTAAGCGTTATCGTAAAAATCGACAGTTTCGTGTAAACGAGCAGTAGTCCTTTTCCTTGCGTCAGGCAGCACAATTCATATCATTTTGGTCATATACTGAACTAGTCCTATCACGAAATACCTCAATACCTGGTTTCAGCTTGGGCTTAGGATTTCTGCTCGCTTCACTCCCATAAATGCAATGTCAAATGCTTCGAAAAAATTCCATTGAAAGAGATGAAAAAAATATTCCACATTCCTGCTCAATTAAAAGATATAACGTTCAAAAAAGTTCTTGTCCCTTTTCTATACTGCTTTAATGTACTTTTAGAGATGGTGTTAATGATTATCCACATAGTCGTAATTACCTATGCGTCAGTATCATGTATTTTGTGCCTTTAGAAGGTATGTTTAGGTGCCTTTTTTTCTGGGCGATATCGAGATCTCAAAATCTTTTCATTTTGTTTCTTCAGACCTACAAACCCTACTCGAGTAGTATTGTGTAAAAAGTAAGTGTATTAGGTATTAGGCAGGCAAGATATAGACATAAGCATATATGAGACGTTCCATTTCACTAGCAAAAACAAAGTGTAATTGGAGTCACGACAGAAAGATGAAGAAGATCAAATCACCCAAAAATGAAGCGAATACAAACAGAAATTTCGTGTTACGTTAATACTACTACCATTTTTGTGCGTACGAACTGTTAGTTTACTTCTCTCTGTAAATAACCCTGCCATATGCAATCTGCAATGGAGCACAATAATAAAAAAAACAACAACAACAGCAAAATCCCATCTCTATTTCACTTCTCCGCTCTTTGTGCTATTAGGGCTATCAGTAGTGACATCAAATCTGATGTGATCTTTGTGGCGAGGGTAGATATGCCTGTGAGTGAGAAAAATAGGCACAGCGAAAAGAAGGTATACAATTATTTTTGTAGAAAGGATTTTAATGATCAAGATCATCATCATACAAGTTGGCTTTTGGGAGAGTATTACAATGTAAGTCCAAATATATTACGGACTATTATGTAGCAACTGGTAATGGAGCCCGTGGTAGCTGCTGTTGCCTTTTTGTGATTACTATTATTACTTTTACTACGATTAACAAAACCAAAACTAAAGTGAATAAAAAGAGGATATGGAGGTTTTAACTTCACTGACGCCATCTTTTTTTGAAATGGAAAATTTAGCAAACAGGATACTGTCACTTCACTACTACCGCAACCACCATTTCATGTACCTACCTACTGACTTAGCTTTACAAAACAGTAAATATCGTTGTAATTATTATTGGCGAGGACCTTTTTTTAAAAGGAAACAACAACATCAACGAGAGGGAGCGACAGAGAGAAGTTTATCAACATTTTTTTTATCCGTATCATATTTTTTCAATTGTAAACAAAAAAAACAGCAGTAAACAACTAGTTTCATTTTAACTACCTCTACTACAGAGTTGTTGGGTGCGAGCGAGGCCTAGTCGGTAGGACCGCACTAGGTATTATTGATATTCAGCAGCAGGAACTTGCCTTTTGGCAATTGGGCTACTAGTGTTATTATAGGGGGTAAGTAGGTACACATTTACTCTCCCTAGTTGCTTCAAAAATCTGCATAATAAATAATAATCAATAAATAATGATTTTACTACCACTCTAGTAGACAGACGTAGGTATCCCATTTCCCCAAAAAAGAAGAACAAAAATAGTTTGTGGGAAGAATTACAACAATAAGCATTATTATTAGTAAGCACCAAGCACGCCATCATCACCGGTTTAAAATTTGGCGCTTTGCCGCGGTTCTACATACAAAGAATGCATTTTCATAAATAATCCTCTACTTTAAATTCGCTCTGTGAGACTCGCTCTTCTTACCAATGTCAAGAGAAGTGCCCACGGAACTCTGTTGCGCCTGTTTGGATAACTTGGCCAACGCATCCAAGTACATGGAGCAGGCAGCCGATGCACCTGAAATACATTAAAAAAAATAAAGATCGCATCAAATTACGAAAAGCAATATAATGGGTATAGTTCGCATGCATAAAATTTTTTAGTGCTTTGTTTATGCGATTCTTCTTAATTTTTTGTACTCCTTTTTAATTACAGGTTTATTTTCACGGTGGTGGTGATAATAGACTCGCTAAAAATTCTTGTATGAGTAAACCAGACATCGTAAAAAACTATAAAACTCATCTCTGCATTTCCACCATGGCAAGCTTGGTATATATAATAACCTTCGCTTTATCCTAACCTAGAGTAATGAGTTGAGACTTAATCTTAAAATCACATCTTCAGTCCTCATTGTCAAACCACCACTACCACCACCGCCGCCATAAAAACCACCTTTTTCGCATCCTCAAGCTGTGTACGTGAATGCAAACGAAAAATTTAAAACATGTCACTTGCCAAATGCTGTTATGCATTATTATTATTATTATTATTATTAGCATTTGCTATTATACATTCAATATTTTTTTATTTGTCGGATCGCGTATCACTTGTTGCAGCATAATATCCTGATTACTTTACACGATAATATGATGATGACACTGTCATCGTCTGCGCATCAGTCATAAACTGTTTTTTCTTTCTTTTGAAGACGAGTAAGTTCATGTTTGATGGCATCATGGCATGGGACTTCTTCTTGCGTTGCTTGCTGTGACGTTTTGTTTTTCTTTCTACGCGCTTATTATTATGCAGATCAGCAGCAGCAGCAAGAAGATCGCTTTGATAGTTTGGCACACATTCTGACAAACAATAAAAAACACCATATCATAAAATCATAATAATAATAATGCGTACTTTTTATGCAGGCCAAGCGCATTTGCTACCTCGTGAGTTTATAATGATACCTATGCCTACCTACCCTATCCATGACCAAAAGCATTCTTTTTGAAATGAATTGACATGTATGCCACACCGTTCGTACCATAAACTCACGCAATGAGACGGAAAGGAATTTTTCCTTGCAAATTGACAGATATCCTCACAGATCCTTCTAGGAAAGGATTCATCTCAATTTTTCAATTTGAAAAGGTACACACAGCTGATTGATTGCCTGAAGCCGGTATGAGCGAAGGAGCAGCAATAAGAAGAAAATGTATCATTATTAACGTAATGAAAAAAATGTGCCTGTCGGAAACAAGTACCATTCTTGAAATGTGAGCTAGAAATGAATTATACATGCGGACCAATTTCAATTGCCAGAGAGAACATTGTTTTATCTCCCAAGGTATTAATCCTCACTGTTGATCTCATCATCCTCACTACCAACCTCCGTCACCATTTCAATCAGAAAAGAAGGGGGTTTCACAGTTGAGATTTGCGATTGCCTACATATATGTATATTTGATGGGATGAATCGTCGTAGTCGTTCGCAAGAAAACGGATATAAGGAGAGAGGACGACCGGGATAAAGAGAGAGAGAGAGAAAGAAACCGTTTATTTTAGTTTAGTTTTTAAACACGCTCATCTATTCAGACAGTCATGTTTCAGTAACGGAGTTACATGACATTAGTTGGCAGTTAACAACTTTGCATGCATTATTATCGCATTGTTGGGGGATGACCAGAGAAAAAAAAACTGCGAACGCAAAAATTCTTTGTTCCTTGTACGTAGTACATGTATTACATTTTGTGGGTAAGTACTTGATGTTCGACTTGTCGATGCAACCTTTTCCCCTATTTTTCACCATGTTGTAAATTGCACCGAGTAAAAAGGATAGTTATGTGTTATGTCAGGTGGACGAAAGTCGCAGTAATGTGTGGTCGGTTACAAGCCACATTTTTACGAGAGTACTATATAATTTAGTTTTAGTGGATTGTACGCTTGCAATTGTTGTTGGCTGGCACAGCGTGCACAAGGGAATTGATGGAAGTGCCTGTGAAAACTGATTTTCTCTTTTCAAAAGAGAATGCCTTGCTGCCCCCACACCGATACAAAAATAGGATGGACTCAGGACTGGCAATAAGCATGAAAATAAAAATTTATATGCATACGCACATATTTTAACGACAAGAGGAGGTATTATAAAATGTTCACCTTTCTTTTTTTATGAGCAACGCTATCTCCTATACAGAGGGTTTCTCAGGGTATTCGTGTCGTACATTATATGCGTTACGAAAAGAGATTTAGAAATGAAAAGAATTTTACTTGAAAATTGAATTGTTATTGAAGTGAATAAGACCTCTTTGAAGAAATTCAATTTAGTCAGCAGCAAGAATAGAATTTTTAAATTCGTTATTTATTTTAACTGGTTGTAACCTGTGCTTTGTTGTACACTTGTACAGTAAGGACGAATGTAACAACAAGACGTGTAGGCAATGTATATTTAGTCATCGACCGGCACTACAAACCTGATTGCGGCTACAAGGAACATCATCAGAGTCAACGTAGGTAATCATCATCATTACTACTACTAGTAGGTATCTACTTACAAAATCCGCCATCGCATGGCATCATCTTCAAGTAGTATATCGTCATCACATCAGCGGCAGGAAGGATTACGGAATATTTTACACATTTTATATCGTTTCGTTACATTGTAGCAGCTCTAATACATACAACCAGCCACGACAACCAAAAACTGTACGCCAACTACTACATCATCATCAGCATCAAGATTTTATAAAAAAGCAAGTACAATAATAGCCGCATCACCCGCAATAAAAGTTAACAATGCGTACTGTCGAATGACGATTATTACATTACGGATGGATATAGGTTGGTTGGAAAAGTTATTGTGAGCCTCATCATCATAATCTCATCTTCTTTTTCGTCATCACCTGTTGAATCGACATATCTCCCTAATAGCCTCTCGGTATATACACCTTTTAAAAAAGACAAGAGTAAAGTCCAGTTAATCCGAAAAAAAGAAGAGAAGGAGAGATGAAGAATGCGCTGCAATTATATTGTTATGTACTGGGAATTGAACATTCACTCACAAAATCGGATGAAATAAAGAAAGGCGCCATGCAGGTCCTATTAATGGGCACACAAACATACACACACAGATTTCAAGAACACAATCATTGGTACACACACACACATACACACACAGACACTCAGGTGACCAAAGGGAATGTACAATTCTTTTTTTGACAATGCAAAACGCTCAAACATGCCAACAGCCAACAATACACACACG
The DNA here is from genome assembly GCA_027744055.1 of Callyntrura sp. NNG-2020. Taxonomy (NCBI): domain Eukaryota; kingdom Metazoa; phylum Arthropoda; class Collembola; order Entomobryomorpha; family Paronellidae; genus Callyntrura; species Callyntrura sp. NNG-2020. Next base: position 17,532 of record JAHZNE010002452.1, read on the forward strand.
TTACATATCTATACACCTGTTTGCAACTTTGTACAATTGCCAAGAAAAGAAAAGGTTCATCGTTCCACGATGATCTTTTGTAAAAATCCATCGCTAGCTGCAGCTAAACGCTGCTCAGATTCCCTCTCTCCGTAACAATTGGACTGGCAAAAAGTCAGCACAGAATAATGTGCATAATCACATAATACATGATTTTTTCGTACAATTCCTACTCAAGAGAGAGAGAGAGAGAGAGCCCAGCAGAGCTAGGGGAGTTGAAACATGACATAACACATTTGAAAGAGATAAGGTATTGCATAGAATAATAATTTTTTATGATGACGGACGGTCATGACTATGACAGAGAGGAGAGGTACCCCTTCTGGTAGTTTTCTTATTATTCCCCTAGAAGTTGCAATAGTACGGCGTGTACTAGTAGTAGTGACTGGTGGTAGTATTCAATTCAATATTACACATATATAATACATACCGATAGTTATACTCTCATTTGGCTCTTCACAAAAGTTGTTAACAGCGTCATCCTCTCAGTTTTTATATAGATATAATAACCACTTTTGCATGTGAATGGCCATTTGCAATATATTTTTACGAAAAAAATAATAAATAGTATTTGAGTCTGGTGTACACAGATTGAGAGAGAGAGAGAAAGAGACTGAACCGACCGACCAACCGACCGAGTCGAGTGAAGTGAACAATATTTTTTATTATAACTGCATTTTTATTCCATATATGCGGTGCTGCTGGTGGTTGCTTGCTGCTATTCCCCCACTTACATCATCATGATTATTAGTAAAACATGGTCTTTTGACAAGACGAAATATTATGGATATATATGTAGGCAGTAGGCATAATATCAAGGAACGCACACTCTTTTCTTTACACAAAGTTATTCTTTGACTGGCGATAAGAAAAAAAAGCAAAGTTGGACAACAATGCAATAGCACATAGAGATAACAATGTGTACTATCTTTTCTACTACTAGCAGCGAGTGACTCTTGTCATTTATATATTTTCAGAGAGCTCAGCTGGGTGTGGGCCATCGTTATTAGCGTCGTCGTCAAGAAATAAAAAATGAACTGTGATGTTGTGCATAGGTATGATGGTATGTAGTTGTGTCTGCGCTGTAGTGTAATAAATGCTGCAATTTGTGATGAAAAATGGCCATCTAACCGACAGACAACGAAATATATAACAACGACTTCCAACCTGCTACTACTCCCAGCCTATGTGCATTGTTGCGAAAGGATGATTTGAAAAGGGGAATTAAAAATATGCACGTTTAACAGCGCTACATCATCATCAGATACGCAGAGAGAGAGAGAGAGAAGTCCAGTTAGCTGTTCATTTTATGAGATTTACGAATATGATATTTTCTCTCTGATAATTTATGGGAGGGTAGTGGACCAAAAGATAATTTGCTTTTAATTAAATTAACGGGGGGATGAGAGCAAAAAGTACTTGGGCTCAACAAAAAATGTGAGATCAATTCGTATTCACAGTCACACAGCCCAACATACTATATATATAGCGAAGAGCCAAAACTAACTAAAGAGAGAAAAAAGTCCTGCTACAGTATCGGCATGCGGGTTTCTAATAATTGGCAATAACTTTTACTTTAGGAGCCAAAACCCATATTATTGTTGTTGTTGCTTCGCTTGAGAAAGGTACCTAGTATGTACGTAAGTCGTACGTCTATGTCTATTACGCAATTTATGTCGGTTTGACCTTTGAAGGTTTTAAACCTTTTGGTCACGCTTGAATTAAAATAAAGTTATCAATCATTTTTTACAAAGCCATTCCAACCAATCGGGATGTGTGTGATGGTGGTGATGATAAAGATTAAGCCGAGGCATGACGAGAGGAGAAGATTGAGCAAAAAAACCGGCATTTAAAACGGTGTTTTGACCGCACCTGACTTTTGTGACATTATTCCTTTTGAAGATCATTACCATCCACCTCCTTGTTTATGTACAGTGTAAACAAGATATAAATTGTCAACTTTTGACTTTTTCAATTCATATGCAGTTTTTGTATCACAACAAGCAAAGCATGCATAAACGCTTTACTACCACTACTAGCTCTACAACATGTATGCTCTCGATGAAATGTATTACAACAGTTCCTTATTAAAAGACAATATACAATATACTTTACCGTTTGTATATATACCGACATACCAGCACGTATGAAACTATAAAAATTCAGGGATTGTTTTTTTCTGCAAGAATTTCCCCGTTTGTTTGGCCTTGACTTAAACTGAAATTTCCCATGTGCAAAGACCACAAAGGTGTTTTAAACAGATCATTATGAACACCACGACGGGTTTCATTTTTGCTCGCTTGTTATCTGACCAAAAAAGTGTTATGTAATTCTGCGTTCTGTTGATGAACTTCCCTTGTTCTCGCATTTTATGTTTACTGTGCTTCTTTGCAGAGAGAGTTTTTGGTCCGTTGTTGTTGTTGCATTGTGTACACGACTGGCACAGAGGCTACAACATCAACAACGTTAGATAACAAAGGTTTAAAAAAAATTAGTTATGCAAATTGTTTTCATAATAATAATAACCCCATTAATCTTGCTAAATTTTTAAAAAATCGCAACAATGACAGCAGTAATACCGTAGATG
>JAHZNE010002453.1:0-13234 GCA_027744055.1 Callyntrura sp. NNG-2020
ACCCCGTGGGGTCACATAAAGCCCCACTCAGAGCCAATTTGTATGTCACTGAATTCAGCAGGTCGTAAACTATAAGTGAATACCAAATTCATCACTTTTCCGGTCTGACACCCAAGTACTGTTCCTTGTAAGTCCAATAAACCCACAGTGTAGGTTTAGTAAAAAATGTTTGCCGTGTGATCTGTTTCTGACCCCATTGCTATTTATATCGAGTTGTATTAAGGGGTCTTCCACACCCCATATCCCCGTCTTTTACAATCAAAGCGTTGGATGATATGTTTGTAGACAACGTTGGTGTAATAACAAAAAAGGTTTGTCGAACAATAGATTCTCAATATCAGTGCTAATTATACAAAGTTACATTATAAGAGGCTACCGCCCCCATGCCCCCGTTTACAGTATACATCACGACTTTTTCTAACTTACATATAAACAGTTACTCTTCTGCCGGTCCTTTCAAGAACCACATAGTTTGTAAAACATCTCTTCACACTCTGACGTATAGATTGTGTAATATGTGGGACTGCTGCTCGTTTTGTGACAAAAGACATTTTTTTGCTATATTTGTTCTAACGTAGAAATAACAGATACTATATAGATGTTACATAACAAAAGAAAATAACAAAAAATTCACAAAGTTGCACTCTGACATCAAATATTACGTAAAGTTATTAAAAGAAAAATTGCATTCATCCATTGCTAAAGCCCCATCGGTAAGGCCCTTGTACGTTCATTAGGAAAAAGTAGATTGCCATACAACATTCTCTAACCCAATATTAACCATATAGATATGTTATAGAGGGCTGCCGCCCCACAAACCCCCCGGTTTTTGTTAGTAGTTCTATTTTGTTCTATTCTTCTGTTGTTGTACATACAGTTACTTTTCTGCTGTTTCATTTACGTTTAGTTTCTTCCCTTTGTATTTTCCCTGCTATGCTGCTCTCTCCCTCCGACAGTGCACCACGTATATGCTTTATATTACTAAATCCCAAAGCCAATTGAGATGTACTATACACCTAAGAACCATTCAGAAAGAATGCCAACGTAAAAATGGCTATTTTTACCCCTCCTCCCTTATATGTCATAATTATGTCACGCATAAATTTAACCAAATCCTCCTTTCCATGTAACGTCACGGTCACGATCAAAGCTTAGGTTCCCTCAAATGATTTATCGTTAAAGCAACGTTATTATATTTACTGTCAAAATCCACCCTCGCATCTTCTCAGAAACAATTTTTCCCAACAAAAGGTACATTCATATTGATATCTATATACCGCATATTTTGTTCTTGCTACAATGCAATAATAAATGTTCCGTGACATTATGATAATGTCACAATTTTTGGACCCCAATGCCCCACGTCACATAACGTACAGGTTCTGAAAACCACCCCTCTTTCCAGAACGTAACACTCTTTCTGAATGGCCCCTAGTACTATGTATGAACATACTTTGAAATTTACATACTAGTATACGCCATGAACAATTTTTGCTGGTCATCATTGTTTCTCAGCACTCCAATAGTATTTTGGCTACATTAAAGAAAACATTTTGTTATTGGCTTATATTGCTGCTTACATGAATTATGCATGTCTCAGTTAACGATTTTAAAGTGGAATTTCCATACAGAACTAATATGTAAATGGTTGAAGTATTTAATGAAATTTTTTTGATGACGGATAAATAAAAGTTGACGAATTCAGTAGATGCTATTTCTTCGGTAGTGTATTTTTGAGTGACCGGGGAAAACAGCAACTAGAGTTAATCTTTAGAAAAGGGTCAGCTTAGTTAGATAAGGATTTTACTTGTGGGGAGAACGTTGATCAAAAAAGTAGATTATGAGTTTACTACACAAGCACTTTTCTAATGAATATATACTCTGCATAAATGCATTTTGATGTTCCTTTGCTACTGCCATTTGCTTTTTACATGTCGTTGGCCTTTAAATCAACACACTAACAATGTAATGAAAAACACTACAATAACAACTTTAAACGGAAAAGTCTTCTGTGGATTAACCCAATTTATTTTTAGATTTTGGTCGATGTTATCCCACACCTTCAAAATCCTTATCTAAGGAAGCTGACCTTTTCTAAAAGATTAGCGTTGGTCGCCGTTCTCTCTGTTTATCATCCGCCACACAATCGTTTCACCGGTATTATTATCTTCAGTACGTACTACTACATGCGTATGCTCTACCAGCTTTTATCTGTCAAAATACACAATGTCAATACCGCAGTCATAACCACCAGTTCTCGAAAAAGCAAAGCTAGTCACCATTTGTGGTTGAAGCAGGATCATAAGCTTGTGTCAACAAGGATGTGATGAAGCAATTTACCAGGGTGTCATCAGTTTCAGAGAAGTAATAGTGGACATATTCCAGAGGGGGTTGAGGAAATGGACATTTCTGTCATGAATTTAATTACAAAATTGCAATATCAGCACCTTTTCTTCTGGCATCAATTCCTCTTACATTTTGTGTCCCAGCACCTTCAATAAGGTGTCGCTGGAAAGCTCTTTAATCTGTGGATGTGTAATAAAGTTTGCAATTGTTAAAAAAATTGAACAAGAGGGTGTGGGGGGTGGAGTCCCCCCATAAAGATAAAATCGACAATATCTCATAGTTCATGTGAATAGTTGCATTTATCGGGGAGTGTGTGAGGGTAGCTTTCCATGAGAAAGGCATTACAAACAATATTAGGTCTCAAGTTTTAGTCAACGCCATTTGTTCTTAATGACGCTGCTAACATTGCTTATAGTACTTTAAATTGCGGTACATTCCTGCTAAAGGTTTATAATTTAAAAAAAAAGTTTAACAGAGGGGTGTGGTGGGACAGAGTTAGCCATAAAGATAAAATCGAAAATATCTCGGCATTTTGTTACACTTTTTTGTAGTACGCAGACTGAAGATCAAAATGCAGTACAAGGATCCCTAAACGTCTAGCTATGTTTGTTTTATTGGTCTACATCGTACATCTAATCTCAATACGCAAATATCTGATTACGTTAATACGCAAGCAAACAAAACATCATGAGGTATCATGAGGGTATCTATAATAGGCGCATATGTATTGTTGAAACACCGGCATATAACCGGTGGCGGGTCTACTAGTATTTTATGAAATCTAAGATGATACTCAAAACAATTACTAACGCAATCAACTTTTAAACATATTTATTATAACTTTTCCAACAATTTTTAATCTTAAATACACATACAATGGAAGGGAATGTGAGTACGGTTAAGTGATTTTAATGCTGGTTCTATCTTTTAACGTAAGTACAGATTTAATAAGTATAATTATTATTGTATATTATTGTAGGCTGGCGGACAATCCAACAAACTGACTACATAAACTTTTTTCAGTAATGTAAATGCTAATTACTAAGTCTACTTGCTGGTTTTAAAAGTGCTTACCCCTACCTGAATGCCTTAAACTCCAAATAAGCTCTAACGTCTATGTATATTACTAAAACAAGCTGAATGACTGAACCATTCTCAAAATGCCGTAGAATCATTGGACCAGTTTCTCCTTTAAATTATGCAATACCGGAAGCCACTCCATTACGTCGGCTGGCTTAAGTGGAGTGTTACTCGTCAAATTTATAATTCTTGAATCATTAAGCATTAGATGGACTCCCGGGAATTGGACAGTCACATTGCGTATGGTTTTTGATAAAGCCGTACCACTCTGCTTCTCCGACCCAATACCTTTGTTCATCTCTGTGTTGTTCTCTGCAGGAAGGAAGCCACTAATTATCAATGTAGTTGATTTCCCTCTGAATCTATCAAAGTGGGCTTGCACAGCATTCGTCAGATAAATGTCGCTGCCGTTTCGATACAACGAAAAATTTTTAATACGACTTTGCTGCCATAACAAACGATTCAAAATTTCCGTAAGGTTGTACATTGATACGTTTCTGGATAAGGAATTATAAAACATTAATCGGTTTACTTTAATAAAATTTTGTCCTGAGAATAATATGTACATCCTTTTAGGTTCAAACAAGACAAGACTTACCCATCATAAGGTACGACGTCCCTGGAAACTGTATCGAATTTGATCATTTGTCCATCCTCCAAGTCTTCTGGTGCCAGACTGAATACTTCAATGTTGCTGGGAATTATGATTGAACGTGGACTAATCATAGAGGGATGGCTGGTTAAGAGAGTACTTATTACTAGATCCATTATGGCGCTGTTTAACAGCAGCTGGACCCTTTTCCAGACCCATGGTTTCGTCCCGTTAACAAGTACTACCTTTCCGGGATAACTTGCTTCATTCCCGCTCATGGAAACTATTAAGTGCCCCTCCTCATTTGCCTCAATTTTCGGAACGTACTTCGTACCAGATTGTAATCTGATGGGAACGACAATGTCAGTGAGGTCAATTGTTTGTTTGACCTGGGTTTTGTTGGCGAACCATGCCCCCTTAGTCTCTTTAGTGAGGCCGGTGTAAATAAAGGTATCTTTCTGAAGGTTTGAAATATCATAAATGGTGCTAGTAGCTCCACCTCCACCCAAGCGATTCGTGAAGTTGGGTATCGTTTGAAGAACGTTTCGATCTGTAGCTCTGTCATCTTGCGAGTGTCCGATGTAGTAAAAGTCCGAAGGTCCTTGCCCCATAATTGATACTCCTAAACGATTTGCAATTCCCTGTAGATGATTTACATGAAGGGATGTGGATTCGGGCACATCAGGGATTGTGTGAACCGCCAAAATGGACCCATCCCGATTCACCTTCAACTGCCACTTGTCCTTGGTAATCATAGTGGGTTCGTTGTAAAACGGCTCGTCTAATCCAGGGATGGATAACATCGCATGACTATACTCGGTATTTTCCAAAGTGTAAAACACTCGGTCCTTCTCCAAGTCAAAGCGAAGATTGCTCAAGTTCTCCAGATCAAAGGGGAAGTAGTAAACGTGGTTGTAGCCCAACATAGCCTTGTAGTCTCCCAGAGGGTCAAAGGTCCTCGGAGCGGAAAATTGGTAGTGTATCTTGCCGGGGAGTCCCGATAGACTCTGCTCGTCTTCCGTTGCCCTCGCCTGGTAGACCACCTTACTGTAATCCTGCAGCCCAATAATCAGCTCCTTTTCGCAACCCTCCTGAACCTCGACACGACCCACGTTAAAAACGTGGGAGGTGTCACAGGATGTTCTCGCAATAGTGTCTCGCGTTCCATGCAGCTTGTGAATATTCCTTAACCTGGAAATTCGCACCGCCCCATTTTCCCACAAACTACCCGCTTTAAGGTTCATATCAACAAGGACGCTTCCCCTAAAGGATGTCTCCGAAATATGGAGACTGTTATGATGACACCCTTCTTCCCCTGGACAGATGCTAGTGCCGCCGTCTATCAGTTTTATGGTATCCTTTAAGTTGACGATCCAAAACTCGTTGGTGCTATTCCCATTTTTTGGTCCCAGTATTGACCCGTTACCGTCTGGATTTCTAGTGGTGGGCGCAGTGATGTTGATTAGGAACCGATTACGGTCCGTTGGGAGGCCTTCCACTAAATTCGGGTTATCGAGCCCCCCAACATGAAAGGTTGCTGTGGTGACCCCCTCCTCACTCACCTGAAGGTCGGCAGACACTCGGCTTCCGGGAACCCGGAACTCAATCCCTGGATTTGTGTAGCCCTTCTCTCTTGTCAAAGATTTTAACATTCTGAACTGTTCCTCCTCCCCGTCATACAAGGACCACCGCAATGTGCTCGTGGAAGTGGTAAATTTGATTCCTTTCAAGTAGTGCCAAGGATGCAGGGTGTACACAATGCGGTGTCTACTTTCGTTCGTGGGCTGTATCTGAAGGAAGCCCAGTTCCACATGATCCACCAGATATGTGAAGTTGCCAACCAGGGCCCTATTGTCCACTTTGGTGGCCCTGGGAATATGCACCGTCAAGTCAAAGCTGCAGTTGGTTCCCCCCTTGATATACACGTAGTCCGGTTCGGAGTTTGACAAGCCTCCCCTGCCGTTCACGGTGGCGGTGTCACAAGCCGCATATATGATGTCGGACACTCGCTCCTGGCCCACGACGTGCTGGATGTTGTTTAGGGATCCGTGTCCCTTTATGCTCCAGAGGCCCACTGCTTCGTTTTGTTGAAAGCTAAACGATTTGGACACCATGTCCACCACAAAGAGGGAGCGCGGCGAGCTGCTACGGCTGTCGTTCTTGTTTTGCTCCAACACCAAAGTGTTCCTTCCCTGGGCTCCACCGTCAAGAGAGTAGTGACCCATGGCACCGTCTGTTGGGGTGACCACAAATATGTCGTCAAGGTGTCCCCCAGTGGCGGTCCAGTTAGCCGGTGTCATGGACAGGAAGAAAATGTTATCCATACGGTACATTCCTTGGACATGGGAAGGCAAACTTCTCGAAGTATTGGGGGGGTTTTGGGGAAACCGGAACGTCATCTTGGGAGTGAGCGATTCCCGCTCCACCGCCAGAATCCCGGGAATTTCCAGGGAATTGTTAAATGAGACTCGAATATGGGGCATTTTGAAATAGGGGCTGGTGCCATCTTTAGCTTCCCCAGATCCGTTGACTTTTAATTTGAACCATTCCTTTTCCCCGGTCGTAGCGTTTCCCCTGCCGCCTTCCAGGTGGACAACAACCACCCCTGTGGTATGGTCCCTCTCGGCGGTAACCACACTCCAGTGATGGTGCCAGGTGGCAACTTCCACAAGCACGTTGCCAAACCCAGTTGTGTTTGTTTCTAGCTCTAGTCTTGTCATACTGTCGTTTTTGAAGTCGGCCAGAACGTGCACCCAGTCATTGCTGCTGTTGTATCGCACATTTTTTCCCTTTTCCACGACCAGCCGAGTGTGGCCAGTCACCCTAATTTTCGTATCCCTTGTGGGGCACTCCCCAACTGGCACCGTGATCACATCAGGGGTATACCTAGACCCTCCTTGCGTTGACACCAGTTTGGTGTCACAAGCTGTTATCACCCTTATTGGCAGCCCCTTTTTACCGTAAATCTTTTCTATTCTCTGGAATTTTGTTCGCAAATCCACCAAATATTCTGCACCATTAAAATCTTCATGGAAAACTAAGGTGTCCTCTCCGCCCCCACCGTCAATGCTACTATAAAACGAACTTCGCAAGATAAACTCGTCTGCTTTCTCGCCTCCAATTACATTCCAGAGGCCGTTAACGTAAAATATATTTTCCACCCCGGGGCTGCCTCTTCTTGTGGGTACTACCCTTATGTAGGGCAAAAATGGAAGGAAATGGTAAAAAGAGACATCCTCTCCCCGCAGCATTAATACCGATTTCGGGGCTCCCGCCGGTTCCTCCGGAAAGCATATTTCAAAATGGTCTTCCCTTCCCCCCGATAACTGCCCCATGGACAAATTGAAAGTAACTTTGTCTCTGGCTGGTCCGACGAAAACCTGTAGGACCTTGGACGATTTCTGAATTTCTGAAAACTTGTAGCCGGCCACCTGGCTGGAGGATGTGAGGGCAAACAGGACGTTGAACGACATTCTGTCCTTGGGGGGCACCCACAAGTCCAAATTTACCCCGGGCCCGGGCTGGCCTTCTATTACAATAGTGACCGTGCCCCGGTCGGCTCGGGATGTCACGTTGGTGTAGGGGGACGCATACACCGTTACGTGGGGTTGGCAAGAGAGAACATTTCTTATGGTGACGCTATCTTCTTTATATTTGGCACCCCCTCCGCCAGCCACGATCCTTGTGGAACAGTCCACATTGACGACGTCCTGCTGCCCCACTCGTCCATGGAACTCTTCAATATTTTTAACGACCAAGGACAAGCCATTTGCTCCGTTTGTTTTCATCACCTGTCTCGGGAAGTCCACTGTAACCGTACTGGTCTGATAGCTATTATCTGCCAATATAATCCCGTCATCGCTGCGCGAACCCCCAACGATGAAGCCAGTTAAACTGTAGGCGTATTTGGAAGTAAAAAGAAATTCGTTTGTGGCGGTGTTTCCCCCGTAGAAGTTTTTCACACCGAGCTCCCCCATATTGAATAAATTATCGGTGGGGTCCGTCGCATTAAGGGAGACTGTGTCAACGCCCCCTCCCAAATCGAATATCATTTTCTGTCCACTCCGCCGTCGGTTTGCAGGTTGGACCAATCCCATGGCATTCTCACAAAGGTAGTCTTGTCTCCAGGATTGCTCTGTTACCCTACGATCTATGTATCTAACAGAACCCGGCTTGCAAAGAAACGGGCCATTTCCTAGTTCAGTGGGAACGGCACGCTCATAGTAGACATATTGTGTCTTTGTGAAATTTACTAACGAGTTGCTTTTGGCGGACCCGAACGTGATCGACCTCGTACCGCAATGGCATTGGAAATCATCGTAGGTCCAGGAACCAGTGCTGGTCCAGTGATTGTAGCAGTTGCCCCAATAAATGGAACACGGTCCCCAATAGTCACAGCCGGTACCCACAGTCTGGGGGTTTTCACTCCACCTGGTGCAGCCCCACCTATTTTTCACCCCACACTTTCGCTTAGTAAGTCGACAGCCGCCGTCGTAGTAGAGAGTACGAGAGGGGAAAACGATCCCACGTACTTCGGAGTGTTGTCTAGAAGCATAATTATAGTCGCAATTAGCAGGGTTGGAACTACTGACAAGTCAATGCCAAATGTCAGACTGACGAGTCCATGCCAAGTGTAAAAATGACAAGTCAATGTCAAATTTCAAACTGGCAAGTCAATATCAAGTGTCAGCCTGCCGAGTCAAGGCCAAGTGTCAGACTGACAAGTGAATGCTATGTATGAGACTGACAAATCAGTGTCAAGTGTCACACTGACAAGTCAGTGTCAAGTGTCACACTGACAAGTCAGTGTCAAGTGTCACACTGACAAGTCAGTGTCAAGTGTCACACTGACAAGATCAGTGTCAAGTGTCACACTGTTTTCAAAACGAACATATCAAGAAGTAACATTAAGATGATAACCCTAGTAATTAGACGGATGGACAGTTAAAAAAAATTTATGAAACGTTATTTGGAGCTACTTACTTTAGGAATCCTAAATTGTGCTGAATACTCAAGTTTTTAGCCGGATTCCTACTCGAGGGTTTAATGTAAGGGGGTTGCCGTATGTTGATCCAGTTAAACAATTCGCTTCTCCGAACATCATTTTCCTGCGACGAAGAAGACCTGAGAGTTTCGCCCTGTGCGACTTCGTCAAGAGAGGCAAAATTGGGGAGTTTTAGCCCTGTAATATTCCAAGATCCTACTCCATTTGAGGCAGACGGGAATGAAATAGCTATCGGGGTGACTGCCAGCGCCACGTTACCGGACCGAAAGATATCACTTATAGCTTCATTCGGGTCAAGCGTTCTTGTTTCATTTCCCAGCCGCACAATGGATTTGGTCATGGACCAAACACTAAGGTCGGGGTCGTTGAAAGCACCGATGGGTCCAGCCACTTCCCCTACCATCTTTGCAGTTATTCCCAATTTACTGACCGCGGCAAGATATTCAGTGTCCCCGGTCTGGGCTGCCATCATGGCGTCATTTCGACCTCTGGCGCCCACAAAGGCCAGGGCCATCGTGTCATTTCGCATGATGCCACTCACAAGAGCTTTCGCAGGGAAGTATGTCCAAAAGGGAGCGGACACCGAATTTATGGATGTCGAGAGTTGATGAATGCGTTGCAGTGTTGTCCTAACCATCTTCAAGTGCAATCTTGCTGGACTCAACTTCACTTTGTGATTGAAGGACATCAAAATTGCTTCCATTTTCTCAAATTCATGATGGTTTCCAGCTGTGGCGTCATTTCCTCTTTCCACATCCTCTACATGTCGGGTACCTTCCACTACCGACAGGTGGCGTTTCATTCGGTCCCATTGCAGTAGTCCTTCCACCACCTCCTTAAAAAACGTTGAGTTGCCTCTCCAAATTAATTTTGGCGAATTTTGGCTCACTAACTCGGACAACTGCTGCTTACTTTGTTCACTCCCATTTCTGTAAATTTTCACAAAATCTTCCGCATAAATTACCTCTACGACTCCCAGCTCATTCACCATCACCGCACATCCCGGCCTACCAGAAGAATTCCCCGTGGTACTCCTGTTGGACCGGTAGCACACACCGGAAGGGAAACCCCCTACCGTGATCAAAGTATTGTGGCTTCCTCCTACAGATGACAGCTCTGATACGAGCACGTCCCGTTTTTGTTTGTACAGCGGGTCAGCATCGTTTAACAAAATATTTCCCGAGTTGTTTTCAGAAAACCCGAACCTTTTCCAGAATCCCTGTGCTTTTGTGTTTATTCTTCTTAGATCTTCCATCGAAAATGTAATATTTAGGAAGGTTTCATTATGCAAAATTTTTGTGATGAGTTGACGGTCCAGCGCGAGCAATTCTTTCGGTTCCCCCTGCTCGTTTACCAGGACCCGGTGTTTCGCACGGAATTCCTCGGCGTACACTTTGACCACGACGTTTCCGTCTTGATCCACAATCGTTTTGAAGGATATTTGAATAGTGTCGTGCCATTCCTTTGTTTGGACCGTCCACCTTTGCGGCCTTGAATTTTGGAGAAATATTCCATTGGTGGTGTATATCTCATCTTCTAACCGCCTAAAATCCGAGATTATGGTCAATGGAGAAATTCTGTGGTTCGGGGGCTGTGCTATCAATATTCCACTGTATGGTAATCTCAGGTTGAAATCTATTAGGTACTTCAAGACGGCTGATGTAGAAGATGTTAGTATTTTGAAGGTGTCAGGTATACTGCCATTGGCGCCTTTCGAAAGGAAGCTGTGCTTCCCTTCAAAATATGACAACTTGCTTTCCAAGTGTGTTTTGATGTCAATCTTTATCGGTAGACTGCCGGAATTATTGGACAGGAGGGCGCTGCAAGCTTCCTGATCGAGTACAGTTGTGGGTTGCTGTATTCCGTGAACGGCGGGATCAATCGTAGTGTTATCCACGGACGACCAAACTAGAGCAGAAATTAGTAGTAAATGCAAAATTATTTTTAACAACATTTCTACCAGAATCTGCTATAGAATTGATAGAAAAATAGTTTTTTAATGAAGAAAAATGAATTTCTTTTTTGACTCCGTGAGCAGGTTGAACTTGTGAAGAATGAATGAAGACATTACAGAAAAAATACCGCTATATATTACCAAAAAATCCCGGGTAAGTACTCTGCACGGAAATATTTGCATCTGTCGGCACATTTGAATCGGCTTATAAAAGCTTTAAAGTTGTAAACGTAACTCCGGGTAATTAGAGTGTTGATCTATTACTAAAAATCTGACTTAATAAAAATTGGCAATTATATTATAATTCGAAAATCAAAATATGATTTACAGTAGACCATATAGACATTACAGTTATTTTTATTTGTTTGCTCTTGTCGCAATTACTTACCTATTTACTATACACACTGTGAAATAATCCATTTAAACCCCACTCTAACTTACGTAGGAATGTACTTTTTGAATGACACATTGATTCATTTGGAATTAACATGAAGTAAGTGAAGAACTGCACGCATGGCTATTTAATAATTCTGAGTTTAGAAATATAGAGAAGAGAAATATTAGCAATTTTAAGTAATAGCATACCGGTTCCCTGACTTTTCAACATTTACAGCTATATTTATGCTAATTTACGTGGAATTGTTGCTGTATACTAGGATGCTTCTAACAAGCCTCATCCTTCACTCCATTTCTCATACAGCATTAAACAAGAAAAAAACCGCATTTTTCTACTCCCCTAACAGCGTAATTTGTTTTTCGCTACAATTTAAAATTAGCTATCCAAAAATAAATAGCCTACGCATCACCGTACACAGGTACATATAGGTATAGATACACACATGCATAATGATATTATAGCATAGGCATACAAATAGATATATACTAGAAGAATGTTTTGACGTCAAATTGGTTTCCAAATACAAGGTGGCATATAAGTTATGCCTTTTATTTTTCGGTCATATAGTAATTTACATTTAATAAGGTTCAAATTTAATAATGTAAGCTGTTCAAACTGTCTTTAGTTGCACAAGCATTAGTGGAAAAATCAATGAAAACGGAAATGTTACGCGATAACCGTTTTATGCTGTTGGTTGCGCCCAATTAGTGTAATCCCTCTAAATGCCTATGCAACTAGCCGCAATCCACCAGCATATTAGGATACGAGCGCGCGTTGCAACATTAAGTAAGTCATTATTCATACTGGAAAGGGCAAAATCGTTGAGTTGATTTGTAGTGATCAAATGGGATTATGCAAGGATGTGAAAAATTACACCTACATTATTATTTATTACCGCATATCAATACCTACATAATGGATCGTAATATTGGAAAAATTCAGCTGGCTTCGTCTTTCTAGGAGTTGTTGTGCATGATTTACAGCTACAAAGAGATTATGGAATTGTACTGTGAAACTGCATTAATAAATGAATTTATGGGAGAAACGTAAAACAAGAGGTGACTTACTGCTCTTAAGTCGTTTAAATAACTAATAACCTGGTTAGAAATGGTAAGCCGGGCGAGAAAAAATTAAATTTTACTGTGCAAATACATTATGCTGTTAAAGTAAGGCTAGGATCCGGTTTTATTGACAAGTGTAGATTCTCACGATCGTCAAGTTGGTTTCATTGAAAAATCGAGTTTCAATATCGTTTGAAAAGCAAACTATTTAAATGATAAACTAGTAAACGTGTCGCAAAATGGGGACCAAAGAACAAGTTTTTAAAAACTCTTTGCAGAGTTACTCCGTTGAGGCGACTGAATTGTAAAATTGTGCGGTGACTCCGAACTCCCATTTTGGCTCAAATTACTACACAAACATTTACATGCTTCAGTTCAGAGGCACGATACGGACTCATTCATTGTAGCAAATTATGACCCTTACCAGTCAACATCATTTAATGTTAAAGTTTGAACTGTGCTTTCAGCGATCAATCTAAATAGTTACGTCCCTTTGCATATGTAATAACACAACTTCATACAGATAATCGTTGTAGCTGAAATATATTCCTTCGGCATGCCACTCACATAATAATTGGCTTTGTAACTTAAAGCCCTCAACATTTGTGCGCAGATTAGATTATAGTTTTTCATACTGTTCGGTTTTCTGGGCTTTAAAGAAAACCACATCTTTGTTTGCAAATTATAGAAATTTTGCATGTTCCCTTCCATTGTTCTTCAAATAATGATTTCTAATATTTTATACCAATGCTGGTGTGAGGTGTGTCAATAAATGGGTCTTGATCGAGCATCATATAAT
>JAHZNE010002454.1:0-16465 GCA_027744055.1 Callyntrura sp. NNG-2020
GTGGAAATTTCAAAAAAACTATTTAAATGCATTCATATTTTCAAATATTATAGCAACCCATGGTCTACAATGAGCAAAATCTTTTTATGCGACTTATGCTTTTGGGTTGGTCTACCAATGACCATTCGCTTTTGCGGACTAGATGACTTTAGTAAATATTAGATACTAGATGAAGCATGTATCATTTATTCAACTAGGTACTTAATGGGGAGCAAATATGTTTATGCGAGGTCATGGCGGAAATAGGAGAATGTTTCTTATGTTTGCATCATTGTCAATTATATTTTAATAGTTAAATTTGATCTCGTCTGGCTCATTTCTTTTACAAGATACACGTGTATCTACGTTAGGCTATAAAAACAAAGAGTTTGTATTTTGAGGATTTTTATTTATTTGACTAAACTTAAGGGTTCACTCACAGTTTCACACTTTTCGACGTGTGTGTATGTCATTGTAACTGGTTGATATGATTAGGATTGGACAATTAGGTTTGTCCGGGTATTTTATATGAAGTGTTCAGACAGTTCTCTAAACGGTTAAGGTGTTAGGATGCGAAAGACAGAATGTTCTATGAATATCTTAAATATCCCAATTTTTCTTGGAAATACAGCAATACAATACAATGCCGATCCCTTTTTCTTATGTGTTTTCATAATAATGAATGTCACCCCATACAGAAAATAAAAAAAAACATAAAAATCCATTTTTACTCAAATTCTTTCATTCTTTAAATCGAACAAAAAAGACAACTTCAAAAATATCCCTGAGAACTTACCACAAAACAGCAGGATAATTTTTTCGAGGAGACAACTCTAAATACTACTGTTGACTGTGTGCACAACATAGCAAGCCTACAACAAAAAACGAGAAAAAAGGCGCCTATTCTTTATCACTTTAGACAACATTATGACATTTTTTAGATTTATTTGCAGAAGAAAAAATTCGGTGTGAGAATTGAATGGTGTGATGTGGTATTATTGTAAATTGTACTTATGTATTACATTTAAACAACGACAACAATGTTCGTATTCAACAGCTTCAATCAGACACATCACATCATCAACGTACACACAGGATCTAAGGAGACAAATGTGAAGCATTGATCGTCGATCGTTTCGTTCGTTGCGTTGTTGCAAGAGCTAAACCGCATACAAGCACGGCATAACTCTAGGCTGGCTAGGCAAGCACAGCACAGTATAAAATGAAGGCAGGCTTCAGGAAAAGCATGTGGTAGAGAAGAAAAGTACAAATCTAAGCGAAGCGGGTGAATAATAGCCAGCATCAAGTACAAACGGGTTACCATAAAACTCTATTCTACTGCCAAGTCGGCTTTTTACGCCGCTCAACTTCAACCAAGACGGTTGTTTGACTTAATGAATTTATGAATTGAGCTTTTTAATATATACTAAAATGGTATTTAAAAAAATATTTATTTAGCTTATGGTAAATAAATAATTGGGACAAAATTTAACTTGAACGTTTTTGAATTATTTGAGCCAGGTTTAATATTTTGCTTTAAACCGGAGAAAATTCTCAATAATATAGTACCATTAGCATTAAATCTTAATTGAATCTTTGTACTTTTCCGTCCCCCCCCCTTTCCCCTGTCCACATAGTTTAAAATGGTGTATTAATACCAATCTTGCAGTAAAAAGTCAATTGCTTTTTTTTAGATATGTACTTTGTACAAATTTATAAAAATAATTATGGATACTGGCAAGACAAAGTATGTCAATTGTCAACAATACAACAATAATGAATAATGGCGAACAAAACGTTCCAGTATCATAAGAAGGTATCCTATGCACTTACGATTAGTACTAGTGCCGTACTGCGTCAAGTCATAACTATAGTACAAAGCAAATATATTGTTATGTGGAGGTATGTATTCCCTTTTTAATCCCTCGAAAATATTTTTCTTCGGTCCCACAGAATTTAACGGTCATAAAACCAGTAAGAGCCTGTTTCCAATTATCCTGAAACCTACCGAAAAGGTTTACGTGTGTCTATTTTAAGATATTTCTATTTCATACAATAATAGTTTCTCAAACATTGAAAGGATAAAATGAAAGGGGAATAAGGGGATGCATGCATCAAACTAAGCCATGTTGTGTAGTTAAATTTATTGTATATGCTACCCTTTAACCGCTTAACCTTTGTCATTCCCGAATAAGTTCTTTGGTACTAGAACCGAAACTTGTTTACCCACGTAAGCATTATTTATCATGTAGTATTCGAGAACTCTGGTCACTATAAGGAGGACCAAAACAACAGTGATGGTGATAGGACGCAGTTGATGGCTCTTGACAGAAAAGCCTTCCGTGCATGACTCCATTTTCCCACTTTTTCGTACTTAGTCAAGTCATGACTATATACATATAGTAAACGACAATATTCCACAAAAATTTCCACAAATTTAACATTTTCCAGTTACTAAATTATTTTAGAAGTTTGTTATAATTGTTAACCAAATTGAGTGGTACCGGTTCCAGAGACACGTTTTAAATATTGACTATGTTTTCGTCAGGCCAGAAAATGGCTGACTTAATTTTAGTCAAATATATAGTGTTGTTACTGCTATTGCAATCGGTCTTGTTAAGCTCTGCAGAATCGTCCCCACCGGAACAGCCAGAATGGGAAGCGAATCCAGATATTTTCTCCTCATGGCCAAAAGCGGACATGGATCAAACAAAAAGTTTAGTAAAGAGTCCTTCAATTGGTACTCTTCAAGCATATTTACCTGGAACAACAAGACCTATCAAGTACCTGCTTAAATTGCTGGTCATACTGGAGTCAGACATTGAAAGTGAAGAACTAAAGGCCCCAGGTTCCGTCAGAATAGTGACAAAATGTGTACAAGCAACGGATGAAATCGTCCTACATGCAAATACCAAATACCTTACCATTATGGAAGACTCTGTAAAAGTATGTAAATATGAGTACGGCAGTGCGTGATCTTGTTTGAAAATGCATTTTAAAAACAATAAAAATGACGATGTAGGGAGGACGGATGCACTCGAGAAAGTAAATATATTTATGCATTTATATGTATTTTAGGTTTCTGAAGCGGTACTCGGATTACCCGGTCGTCAAATTTCCATCATAAATCAAACGTTCGACACGGATACTGATTTTTATATCATTCGCCTGAGCTCGCCCTGTACAGTTAGAAAGGAGTACATCGTGGACATCAACTTTGTTGCAGAAATAGCATCAGACACTCTCACTGGGCTTTATTTGAGCACTTATACAGACCCTTTGACGAATATTTCAAAGTACTGCATTACAAAACTAATGTGTTGAAATTACTTATTTCTTTTCCTGTTCATTATAATGCATTCAAAAAATGTGACTGAAAACTTAAACTTCAATTTTATAATGATTATAGGCGACTGGCAACAACTCAGCTTGAAGCAGAGCATGCACGGCAAATGTTTCCACACTACGACCAACCAGATCACAAAGCTACGTTTAGTTTAATTATTGGGCGCCATGCAAATTACAGTTCCATGAGCAACATGAACATGATAAAAACTGAAGAAGAGTACGTTCCAGTTAGAACATCAGATTGGTTTCAATCCTTTTGTAACGCAATAAATATAACGATTTTCCTTTGCCATTTTCAGCAATGATAGGCATAACTGGCATTGGGATCATTATGCCCCAACACCAGTGATGTCCTCGTATTTAGTCGCCGTAATTGTGTCGGACTTTATTTGCGAACCAGCGCCGCCACCTGGCTACAAAAAGCATGTTGAGGTAACGGCTTGCTTCATTATGGTCTATCAGTTTTTAAAATGGCTTACTATCAACATAGCTTATTATTTAACATTTGGGATAAACGTTTTTGTAGACTTGTGGCCCACCGTATATGATCCAGAGAGGAGGAGGAGTTCATGCTGCTGAGGTTGTTTCTACTATTTTAAACTTTTACGACGATTTCATGAAACAAGAATACCCGTTACCTAAGATGACTAGCGTAGCAATCCCTGATTTTCAAGGTGAAATCTTTATTTAAATTCCTATAACTTCACTCTTTCTCATAAGTTTATAATGTTAAAAAAACTAAATCTGTATGGCTGAATATTTTATTTTTCAGCTGGTGCAATGGAAAATTGGTACGATCATGATCTTTGTTTTATATTTTTTAAAATCTGTTAACATATTATAATTCGTTTTGTGTGACACTAAAAACATCATTGATTCAACATTTTATTAGGGGTCTCAATACATACAGAATTAAAGGGATAATATATTATCCCAATATAACATCAGAAGAATCCAGGTTTAGGATTGACTTAACAATAGCCCACGAACTTGCTCATCAGAATTGGGGAAATTTAGTGACAACAAAACATTGGAATCAAATTTGGCTAAATGAAGGTGCATTTATTGTTTGAAAAAATATTATTAGAGTACTTTCAATTAATTTGTAATTACTAATTAATTGCATCATAAGAGTTATCAAATGATTTTTTTAAACATTTCTACTTAAAAGGTTTCGCCACATATATATCATACTTTGGGCTGAAAATCAGCAGCCCAGAATTTGATCCAGACAAGCAGTGGATGACTAGTTACAGACGCCGAGCACTTCAAATTGATGGAAGCAATAAAACCCATCCTTTAGTTAACGCTACAAGTCCAATGTTCTACTTCGATGGAATTTCGTACTCTAAAGTAAAAATTTGCCAATTGTTTACCTATCTTATTTTTATTCAAAAATTTTAACATTTAATGGTGCCATTTTACATACATAAATTGATTACCTATCGTCATTATTACTATGAATTTAGGGCGCCTCTTTGTTAAAAATGATGGAGAATTTTTTATCCCCCAAAGTATTCCATGAAGCCCTTAGACTATATTTAGTAAAATAGTAAGTAGACCAATTCAATTTGTTGTAAGTACATGAGCATAAAATTTTAAAATAATATTCAATACCGTTCAATATGTTATTACAGCGCGTACAGTTCTGCTACGCAGTGGGATCTATTTGATGTGATAGAAAGACACGCTATTGTTAGTGGTGCGAACCCTAAAATTGCTTCGATTACTGAAATCATGGAGTCTTGGACCCTACAGCCAGGTTATCCTCTAATTCGTGTGGAATACATGACAAACCGCGCGGTATTAGTAACACAGGTTTGTAAACGTCCCCGCTATACTACATATATTGAACAACGATTAAAATACAACAAATTTCTGACGGGGATCACATTGAAAAGTTAGTGGCAGAACAACGATGTAAAAACGAACTTTGTCTTTTACAGGAAAGGTACACTGATAAACCGTCAGATAAAACGTTTCCTCCCACACGATGGTATATCCCAATAACAATAGCTCATAATAACGTCGTATCAAAACCCAGCGTTTGGCTATCTGGGAGGGAGCCGGCGAAAGTTATATATACCGAGGAGGACTTCACGTGGATAGTTATCAATCCTGATGCCTCTGGTATATTGCCCTTGCTGAATTCAACTTAGTGTGTCAATGTTTTTAAACATGTGAAATATAATTAATTTTAAAATAATATTCAACTTTGCAATGTTTCAGCCTTTGCAAGAGTATTGTATGATGACTATACGGCAGCGCTTATCGAAAACCAATTGAATACCGCCCATGAAGTAATTAGCGCAATTACTAGAGCTCAAATAATCGAAGATGCTTTTGAAACTGCATGGGCAGGTTATGACTGTTCAATATACATTTAGTATGCCTAATTAGTAAATTGAGTACGTTTGTCGATAAAATATTCAGTGTTATGATCCTATGACTCCTCAGGCTATGGTCAAATAGATGCCGCCCTAAACTACACACGGTACTTGGGCAATGAATTGGAACCAATAGTATGGTCTTCGGCCCTTACGGGACTTGGTAAAATATATGCCATGCTTGCCGATGACACGACTGCCATCGTCCAATTCAAAGTAAGTTGCCTATAATATAAATTCATTTAAAAAACGACAGGGCTTTAAAATAATTGTCTTTTTAATTTATATCTTGGTTAGAAATACGTATACGATCGTATTTCGTCATCTCTTGCAAGAATCGGTGTTCAGCAGGGATATACAGAAAAAGGTATTGCTGTACTACATAGAGGATCATTGTTACATTGGGCTGGATTATTAGAAATACCAGAGGCGCTAACACACGCCATCAGCAAAATTCAACATTGGGCTGATTCTTCAATAAACAGGTACGTTGCATGAATTAGTTGTCTTATAAAAACCGCTTATTCTAGCGTATCTATGTATGAATTGTTCACCCTAGCATAGCCATTACACGAACATTCCTTTCTTTCCAGTATTCCTCCTGACTTGCATTCCCAAACATACTGTAATGCAATCATTGGCGGGGAGAGGAAAACGTATGACCAATTATTGGACTTTCTCCACAAAGAAACCGATGCAGATGTCAAGCATGCTATAGCAAAAAGTCTAGGATGTTCCAAGGACGAAATCATATTGAGCGAGTACGTCTTTACAACCTTAAAAATGTCGTACCCCACATGTAATATTAAAAAAGTTACATAAGTTATCTTGTACGGTTTCAGGCTACGGTTCAATTTGACAAAAGAAAGCTCCGCACTATCACCTCCTTACAACTTTGAGCTGATGTTCAAGCTAGCGCGTAATGGATTGACGAGAAAAGACATATTACAATATTTCGATGAAAATTTTTATGCAATACAAGATCGTTTTGAGGGTGTCTTTGTGATTGCGAAGAGCTTAGAGATAGCTTCGCAATATTGGAATACCAGGGAACAGCTAGAACAGGTGATTACCACAGATTGATTTTCCGAACAGTTAAAATAAATTCAGAATATTGAATGGAGACTTATACCATCCCTAAAATAGGTTCAGAATTTCCTAACTAAGTATGCAGAGGATCTTGAAGAATTTGAAAAAACTTCAAAACGAATTATTCGAAACGTTCAAAATAATATTTCATGGATGGAAAGATTTTCCTCGGCAGTGAAGGACTGGTTAATTCGCAACAACTAATGTTTTACCCTCATCACAATAAAAATAATTTATAAAATAATTACAATCAGTTATTAAAGCTATTATTTATTGGTTTATATATTCCGAATGTCAACAATAAAAAACATCATTCGTCGAACATTTAAAGTCTTTCGTAACAATATATGTAATAAATAAAATATAAACTATTATATATTGAAATCGTGATAGCGAGGTTTTTTAAAATCATGTCAACTAATTTCGCTAAGTAAACGACGTTACAATTACATTATACTCTGTACTTAAATCGACAGTATTTTAGAAAAGGCACCTCTAAGCGTTTAAACACAATTCCGGCTCCACCATGCCAATACCTTTCTCAGTTCGAAAGATTTTTCTAAAATCTCAACACTTTTCTGATCCAATGTTAGCCCTAGATGAAGTATCATGGATTGCTTATCATAACCACGGGGAGTAAGTTTCTGTTTGATTTGAGACTTTGACGGAGCTAGTTGGAATGGTAGCTCCCCATTTATATTTGCAGCTGTTAAAACTTTATCAATTACACCATAAGCCGTAGCAAAGTATTTAAAAATTTCCGTGGTTTGAGAATCACAGTATGTTGCTGCCAGATGCATAGGTGTTTCCAGACTTTCGTTTCGTGCCAAAAAGTCAACATCTTTCAATATCTTTTTATCTGAAAGTAAACACGATTGATGTTAAATTACGACAATTCTTCGGAAATTTTTACTTTATGTCTATGTTTGAAATAACTATTATAAACGTACTATAAAGTCTCATAAGAGCGACAATTATATTGCCCTTGTTATTCCTTGCGCAATCGTGTAGTGGAGTGTTCCCAAAGTTGTCCTTTGCGTTTATATCATCTGGGTGGTTTTCTATATGCTTGCGCACATCAGGAACCGGATTGTCTTGACCAGGTCTGCATAGAATATGCAAACGCGTCTCCCCCTTCACATTCTTCCGTCTACCATCGCCTTGTTTTTCACTTTTCTGTCGATTATTTAGATTTGCATCTACTTTAGTCTGTATGAAAGTTAGACCAATGTTTGATTTACAAACTTCCACCACTGTGTCAGATACAATATCATCTGCAGGCTTAATGAGCAAAGTTTTGCATAGTTCCATCTGGCAAAAGAAATGACAATAATATTAAGAAGGGGCGATTTGAAATTAAAGTTATTACATTTGCGTAACTCAGAAAATGACACTAACAAAATATGCAGATCGTTCATTCTCCGAAATTTCATCAGTCTCTTGGTCATCTACACGAACTACCTGAAGCTTCTCAAAAATAGACTCACAAACTGATTTTGAGAAAGGTTTGTAAGTTATATTCATCAAAAACATTAGTCCCAAATCACTTTGATCTGTGAATAAGTAAAAAGTAGATAAATCATTAATTTACATTGTGTTATTATGTAATACTTTTATTGTTCATATAATTTCTAAAACATCAACAGTAACGTACCACAACAATGTTTGGCAAAGTCCGTTATTAATCGCAAATAGTCTTTTTTGTGTCGGGCTGGAAATTTTCCCAGTCTTCGGGCAATTAAATCCACCCATTTCTGGAATATGAGGAAATAAATTTGCAATTAGACGAAATAGTTAGTACCAGCTATTTAACATTTGGTTTTCACAAAAATGTACACGAACGGTACTTACCAAATAGATACAAAACTCCTCGTCAGATTTTGCGCTGCAGCATTTTTCAACCATACTTTGGCAATATTCATTGTATAAAAAAACTCCTTCCTTCCCTTCCAAAAAGTATTGAAAAAGTGGAGGATGAACTTTTACTCCAGCTTCTTTTTCATAGATTTCATACTGATTCACAACTAATTGAGTGACTAGAAATAAAATCTGCAATGCATTCTTTTCTACTTCGAGTCTGTTGTGAACTTCAGTAATGAAGAAATACAAAGGGCTCCCATTTTCGCATACTGTAGCGTTTCCATCATCAAAAACCTGAATAAATTTTTAAAAAATAAACCTTTAAGAAAAAAACCACAGAGAAACAAATGATGCCACAAGGGAAGTTAATGTAAAGTAATGTCCCTTTGCCATTCTTCATTTGCTCTGATAAAGTAAAAGTTTGCTCAAGGACATTAGTCATTGTAAAGGTTGCCCGAAAGAAAGGCATGTTATGTTTATACAAAGCTCGGCACTAATTGTAAGTTTTTTATTTTCATTTACGCTGTATAGCTGTTGAGAAAAATACAATTCATATCGCATGTTATATATTTTTTTAAAATATTTAATGTGTGTTCTAAATGAAGACTGAAAATAGTGTCATAAGTAAATCGTCTACTTAAAATACAGTTAAAAAATTTGTGGACTCGTGTGAAAAAGTGAAGTGATATAAACCATAAATTAATTTACAAATTAGATGACTCATAATCACTTACTTTTTCTAATATCCCCTTATAATACTTTACTGACGGATCCCTTCCATTGCCATTGTACGGAGGGAATGTCTTAATTATTTCTTCAAGTAGTTTTACACTTTCCGATTGAACATCCTTTGATACTCGCGTGTCAATGCAAAGAATTGCCTTACGGATGAGTTGGCTTACGTACAACTTTGACGGAACATTATAATTTAGTAAATCCTTCCTAATTACATCAATTACTTTTCGCCAATTTTTCTTTTCGATCAAGGGTGATAAACTGGAATTGTCCACCTCCTGCAACGAACACAAAAGCATGCATACATGAAAAAGAAGTATCGCAAATGCGGTTAGTGGTGCGTTCAATCCTGAAAATTTTTCAGTGAAAAATATTAAAGCATCCCAACGAAAATTAAGACGAACCTTATAAATGAAGATAGCTTTCTTTGCTTTTTCTACCATCTTTGTAGAAGCTGAAGCATTACTTGCACATGGCGTTCCATCATTATTTCCCGATAATGTATACACATTTATAATACGAAGTGGAGGTGTAGACGTGTTACTACACTGAGATTTATCAGGAGTTTGTTCTTCTTGTGACATCACCTCACATGGATCTACTTCAAGTTTGCTAGATTTTGTCGGTGGAGGATGTAATTCTAGATATCCACTCTTTGCAGTCACTTGTTCATCATCTTGAAGTAGCCTTTTATTATGCCGCTGCCATCGCTCTATTTTATCTTCACTTGTCAACTCTTGGTCATCAAGGTTATTAATAACAGACTCAATATCATCCTCCACGTGTATTTGATTTTGTTCCACCTGGTATTCGTCTTCGTCACAACTTGAAACCTGGGGTGAGTCTGCTTCAAATTCTTCAGGGCTGTCGCTTTCACTTTGTTGAGTTCCTGTGTCAGCCACAGCTTGGTTGTGTTGTACGACACCAATACATTCTATTTCCGAGTCTTGGCTCGAATTTTCTCGAGCACTATATCCATTATTTTTATTTCTTAATTCTTTTGCGACGTTGCTCAAATTATCTGCTTCTGTGTTATTGCATGATGAAGCTGATCTACCACGATTGAATCTGACATTAATAGTCGGTTCATGCATTTCTTCGGGATTTTCTTTCACAAAATACTTCAACAATGACCCTTTTTTCATTCCTGACTTTTCAAATCGAATTTTATCTTTTTTATCAAATGCAGATAGCTGTTTCTTGCTACTAGAAATTTCGTTCGACTGTAATAATGGTTTATTCTTTGCTTCCACCTTCTTGATTGCTTGGCTTGTAATCTTCTTATTTACTTCAATATAATCTGGATTGGAATTTTCGTCAGATTTTCTTTGAGATGGCATTTTGAGATAAAGGTCTCGTCTGATGACCCTGATAATGAAATTTCTGCATTTGTTATATTAAAATTCAAACGTACGTTACAGTATTGAGATTTTGTGGTTATAATACTCACTCGAAGATACTACACTTGCGTACTTAATCTAGATGCAATTGGATAACAACGACGTTAAATGTAACTTACGTAAAAAACAGTCACATGTTGAAATGGACAATATCACAATCACAAATATTGTACTTACTTCCTTAAAGGAAACTACACATAAACAGCGGCAACAAGCATACGTTTCTTGTTGCCGCTAAGGAAAATTTGTCGCTGTTACGTTGAGTTTTTATCACTTATAATTCTGACTTATGTGCTGTATACTTATCAACGGTATTCCATCTTCCAAGATATAAATTGCAAACATACAAGCAGCCAGTTAAGTCCTAGTTATCGTGCCCCTACTGCCAGAGAGCTTAGACTGTGTGCCAGCCAGTTCTAATCTAGTAAAAACAAAAATAAAATAGAATGTATAATCGTGTTTAGAAACTGCAAGACGTTCACTTTTACGTTAAAGCGTCCCTGTAGACTGTGTATCGTTCGCAGCAGATCACCATAATAGCTTCTCATTATCAGACTCCGCGATTTGCTAATGATTATTTGTATGTAACTGATTATAACTCAATCCCACATAACAATTTGTACATGAATTCCAACAGCAAAAGTGTACTATACCAGTTAATCTTTATTTTTTTATACAGGTACTATTACCATTGCTAGGTCGGGGTTTTGCTTATCTGTCCGTTGCATTCCATTGGAAAGTTATAAAACATGTTATAACATCGCAACGTAACATGTTATAAAATTGCAAGTAATTTGTAAGTAGTTAAATGTGCAAACCGTGTTTAAGTTCAGGTACATTTGGCAATACTTTTAAATTTTACATATGGAACGAACTTGTCGTTTAAGCGTCGGTTTTAATAATCCAGAGTAGGAATAGAGTTTCTGTTAAATCCTATATAATATATATATATATATATATAATATAAGTGTAAGTGTATCGTTTTCTACTTTCTCCGCTGGCTGTCCTCCATATTTAATAGTTTCTTTCTTTGAGTATATATATAGAATTTTTATTTATCTAAGGTTTCTTTGATGTTCCTCCAACTGAACCCTCTCAAATTAATTAAGGGTAAAATTTATTACTGGAAGCTTAGGTGATAATGTATGTTATATGTTTAAGATCGTCACTGCATTGATTGAGCCATGAGCTTAATGAAATCAAACCACACAGTAAAGAAAGATTTCAACAATCAACATTTAGCTTTTCAGTCGGACTAGCAGACTATTGTTGACTTTGTAACTTTTTTAGACACCACACCATGTCAAATGGTTAATAAATATTGAAATGAAGTAATCAATACTTACAAGAGTAATAGTAATTTAGATACTAGATACACGTAGAGTTACAAATATGACGTAACAAAAAATAAAAAGGCAGCAACGCATACGCCGTTAGCAAGTATTTATATACAACATACCGATTAACATTGGAGCCGATCTATCTGATAAAATTCATCCGTTCTTGCTTTCACTTTCTTTTCTTCTAGTTTGAGTTACAAGTTAATCTAGTTACCACTAACTTTACTTACTTGTGTTATTCTTTAAATTACTTACTATTACACTATCACGTTTTATCAAATTAAAGTGATGATGATACAACACACAATGTACAACGGGACCGAGGGAAAATTAAAACATCCAATTAGTAAAAAGAAACCTCCAGTCCAAGTCAGGATTTACAGCACATTACTTAGAATAGAATAGAAGTCATAAAGAAGTTACCCACATAACAGCAAACGAAGGTTTAACCACCACTACAACAGCTATTAGTATGTAAAGTCACAAGTAGAGTTGTGAATAATGCACACTGGTAAGTGGGAAAGTTCTATCAACCAAATTATTGTACAAAACAGGGAGGGTATATATAGTATAAATTATTATTACACATTGATTGTTAAATAATGTACCTGTTTCAAAACCATTCAGCTGGGCTGTTAATGATTTGTTTATACAGGTCAATACCAACTAAAAGTAAATTTCTTTACGGAGAAAGTCTGTTTAAATAACTTGCGATTTTAATTCCATATTTACAAATTTCGTGTGCACACCGTAGGGCGCAATCACAAATCACAATATCACATGTACGACCAAGGAAAAACTACCTTTACTCGGACAAAATCACCAAAACATCTGATTAAGTTATTCAAGCTTGACGATATGGTATACATACATACACAATCCAAAAAACGCCAGTAAGAAAGACCCCAAAATCCACCACACACAAGTCAAATCTCTTTTCTGCACTTTACTCGCTGCATGACACTAACTAAACTACACCACACAGGTATTCATTCACACCATGATGATGCATGTGTATGTGCATTAATAAAAGGTGAACGAACATACAGGTGAGAGGTAGAGTTAAGTGAGGAACATCATGTATGAAAGGATGGCACCGAGGCCGATAAAAAGGCGGAGGTATGGTGAAGTAGCAAAGAAAACGTTAAAGATGAAAAGCACCACACACTGCGTATATAAGAAACATTTCGAGTGTATTTCACCTCGAACACAAAAACACAATTTTGTATTGTTGCAGTAATAGCGCATTGTGTAAACGGTCAAACGTAAACGAAGTTGTAATGAATACATCGTGTACCACATCACGTATGCATAACCGGGAACGTAACGTAAATGTAACCCAGTGATAAGTAGTAGTGGTAGTGTAGGGTGAGGGTGAGATTAATCTACGTAGTGTAGCATAAATATATTATACGCACGCAGATCTTTTCTGGCTTTCTCTTCCTCGACGAGACTCGAGTCGGGATGAAACAAGTAGTGAATAGGAAAAATGTAACGAACACAACTGAATCCTAAACAAAGAGTAGTCATTCACTCTTGAAGTAGAAGATAAGAGAAGAAATACATCACATCATTTAGTCTGAGCGATGATTCTTCGCATGGTGAGTTTTATGATTTTCTGCAATTGCAAAGAGTATTAGCGTTCGGTTGCAAGTATATTAGTTGTATGTATCAAGTACCAGTACCAGGTCTTGCAGTATGCTGCAGAAATAAACGGTGAAAAGCGACCTTGGGAGCATCAACCGATGAGCCATACAGGCAACAGCGCAACGGTTAAAGATTTATAACGGACGATCATTGCCACACTGCCAGCCATCTCGCCCATTTATAAGATGACGGGAGTGATGTTTGCTTACACAGTAACAGTGGTAGGCGTAGGCGTAAGGCTTGTGTGCAAGATACGAGTAAAAGATTTATAAAGCTCTTTGGATTGTATTTCCCCCCTGAGCTATCTAAATATTACTAACTTGACCGAGTATTCTATTTAAATCAAGAATCCTATTTTAGTCGTTCCTTTTAGGCTCAACAGACAAGTTAGATCGCCGCGCCAGCTCTTTTTATATTTATTGGGGTTAGAAGTATAACCTATGAAGACTATATAAAAACAATAATAATGGCCATGGTCATGGTCCAATTTCCATAAGCATTACTTAATCAATCATAAATTAAGTAAAAAATTTGTTTTTTTGTTTTAGTTAGAAATATGTATACAGCAATGTAAAATTATAGCACTACGATAATAATTTTATTTAACCTCTTCGTTGTAGCATATTACCCACAATGAAATGTATTAGTCGGATTCTCATTTTAAAATCTTTCATACATAAATGATCAAATATCACGTACACTTTTTTACCTATTTATCTAAGCACATGCATTAATGTACATACAAAAAAAGGAATACACTGGACGGGAAAAAGAAATACAATACCCGATGCATTTTTGGCATCCACAAAGAGTAGTAATTAAATCTATTTTATTATATTTAGTATTATTTATTATAATTAGTGCTGATGAACCAAGAATCATCACATCACATATTTATTTATATGACTGTTTGTGTAAATGTACATCTCAAGATACTCCATATGGCTTAGCCCTAAGGGCTTGATGATTGAAATACATAGAAATATGCATTTATTACCGTCAACGTCAACACTTGACTTTGACTTGACTTACGAAAAGTCAACTTCAATTTAGTACAATTAATAATTTTCCAGTGGATAAAGCAAATTAGAAATCAAATGCGCTGTACTACAGTACAGAGTTCAAAACTTATGAGATAACTACTTATGAGTTGTCAAGTAATGTAATTATTGTCAAATTGTACGTAACAACGATAAGAGACCAAAGTCATTCATCTTTTTTACGTGATAAATTGTGTAATGCATGAACACTTGTGTGCAGTAAAAATTGCAGCTTTTTCTGTACATTTCCTTCTTAGTGTTTCTGTAAATGTTTTTATCTACGAAGAAAGACATATTCTAAATTGACATCATGCGTTCCAGTACGATAAGTAGTTAGGGCTAAATTTGGCTTTCATAAACGTACATCAACGTATTTTTAGTGTTTTTGACAAGGAAAACATAGCCCGACTGTTTCTTATATTGGACGAATGAGGTAAAATTAGGATCAGCGTTCTTGTCGAAGCGCATTTTCCAGGTTAAAATTCGATGGCGAAGTTGCTTTCCATTTGCAAAACGGGATATTTTCTTCTGTAATCCTATCCAACAATTTTATGCTCGTAAAGCGCAGGTTTAACCCCTATAATTATCAATGATTGTAATCAGTATGATAACATAAACAAGTGTAATCAAAAAACCAATCATACAATACAAAAGTTTACTAAGCAAGTTTAAATGCAGATAAACTCATTTTCAATTTACGCATTATCACTACATTTAACATTAGGACTATTTCATTGGTGGTCCACGCGCCCACACTCCCACTTTTATTGCACAAATTGTTTCTACATTTACCTAACTACCTATCATTGACCATTAGTATCATCTATAAGAACTAATGTTGACATAATTTCAGTTTTTGCTTTTGATCAATGTACAATTTAAAAAATAGTTTTACACCTTGTCATTAAAAATGGATAAAATACTCACGATTTGTGACAAGTATTTTTTCACTCCTTATGTGTACTCCGAGGAGTGGGAAGAAACCTCGTTTTTAAGACAGTTTGTAAGTTTGATTTTAGTTATCACCTTGAGTGGAAGCCTGCTATATTATGCAATAGCTGGCCTTTCTTTTATGTTTGTCTTTGATCACCGACTCATGAAACATCCGTTGTTTTTGAAGGTAAGGTAATTTGTCATATTAATAATATCTGACCAAAGTACCCCTGTACTACGAACTGTCGTAAATTGCAGACTGTTGTAGTGCACACATTAGTAGAATAGTACGAAAAATATTTATTTGAAAAGCGTTTCTCGATTAAATAAATTTACGCACTTTATTTGAATACTGATGTTTTACATTTCGCATTTCCCCAATTTTTTGCTATGAAATACATTTGTGGATATTTCATTAATTTCCAAAAAGCAGTGAATAAACTGTGGGAAAGCAATGATGTTGTATTTACTGATCCTTGATGTATTAGCTCATCTTTATTTACTGCATGTATTATTTATGTCTTTATGGAATGATACCTGACGCGTATCTTTTTGTCTGTCATTGTTGTAGTATTTTTAGTTCATCACATGTCATTTTCAAAGTTCAATACCAAATAATCAATAATTGTTGACTTACAAATAAATAGGTCAAATACGTGTCACATCAAAATGTATAGAAAATAAAAGCCAGCAAAGCTTATAATGTA
>JAHZNE010002455.1:0-11036 GCA_027744055.1 Callyntrura sp. NNG-2020
ATTGTTATTGCTGAAGAAAGGAAATGGCAGAGAAGAGAAGGAAAAGGAAAATGGGATTCCTTATTTTTTGTCTTCTCAATTTTTTCAAAGCTTTATCAAATTAGAGATACAGATGCTGTTATTTTAATTATGCAATTTTATACAGGAATTTTCTGATATATTCACTATCGAGACGTAAAAACTAAAACCGAGAAGTTGCCAAATGGCAACTAGCCTAGCAATGTTGCTAGGATCAACAACAACTCTAGACTAATCATTGATAGCATATGAGTCAGTCATCATAATAACTTGTTTAGGATTCCCCTATTGACTTTGGTAATCAAAATATGTAAATGTGTACCAACATTACCTACATGTAACCTAACCGTACTTTGAAAGTCAAACCAAACTTTAAAATTGTCATGTCACTTTACACAACATTTTCTGTTCGCTTGCTGGGTTTGTCAGTTCGCCGTTCGTTCGCCCTCCAACAAAGTAGAATAATTTTTACTATATGTATTGAACCTTTTAACATACATTTTAACCGTGTTGGAGGTTATTTATTCAGAACTTTGCAATTGTCGTCTCAGTGTCTACACGTGTTAATGATGACCAAAGAAGAGATATATGCTAATTTGGGTAATTATCAGGTTGCAATACAAAACCAAAACATTAACGTACCTAAGTTGTTGAACAATTTTACTGACACCGTCACTCGATCGTCTGTCTATTTGGTGTTTAAATGCGATGAATGACAACGAACTAGGTAGGATGCAGCATTCAATATTTTATGCGAGTTACAGCCATTAATATTATTATTTCTTCTGATTCTGCTTCATGCATGTCATGCGGCTGGGTATTTTTTTTTATCTCTTTGTCCATGAAAATCATTTTCAATTTAAACTTGTCATCGGGAAGGAGAGTTACATCACATCTATATCAAGGTTACACCGAGTTGCATTGCAACACTAGCAAGCAAATCAGCCTTTAAAGCAAGTTTCACTCATTAGGCGCGTGGAACTACTGCAATCAGCAACGAGGACGCATTGTGTTGCTTTCAGTATCCAAAATAAGCAAATTAATTTTTCGTAAAAATAGTTCACAAAATGAGACTAACTCTATTTAACTTGACATTACGGAGACCGTGTACTCTTTTACTATTGATCTCAATCAGTGTATCGTTATGTGTTGGTACTACCCCAAAAAAATCTGCGCCCAGTCCTTCAGTGGATAGAGGAAACGTAAACCTTGAGCCAAAGGAAGAACCCAAGAAAAATATCCTTTTCCTCCTGCCACTTTCCAGTAAAAGCCACAAACATGTTTTCGAGCCACTCATTCATGCGTTGGCCGCTAAAGGTCATGAGATAACGGTGATTGCTGCTACTAGGTCTGCCAGCATGCCGTCAAATGTGCGAGAAATCGTCATTGTTAAGGACGAGGAAATATTCGATGCTTGGATGGATCCGTTGGAAAACCGGAAACATGGAAAAGTTGCCAGTATGTTTTTAGACATCACTTTTGCAATTGATGTGTGCAACAAGGTGTTTAACAGCCAGGAACTACAAAGTTTGTTGGAGACCCATAAAAACAAATTTGATTTGATGTATATCGACCTGATTCTCAATCAGTGCTTCTACGGGCTCCTTACCTACTTTGAAGCTCCCTACATTACACTGGCGACCATGCCTCCTTGGAGCTTATTGGCGGCCCAACTGGGAACTCATTTACCCTCAAGTTTTATACCCCTTCCAATGTTTAACATACCGGAAAAAATGACGTTTCTCCAGCGGGCAACAAATAATTTTCTAAACGGAGCGATTCCGTTAATCGTAAAGTACTATTATAATCAAAAGCTTGAAATTGTCTACAAAAATCACCTGGGCAGTCATTACCCTGGAGCAGAAGAAATTGAAGCGAATGCATCCATGATGTTAACTAATAGTCATTTTTCATTAAATCCAAAAATGCCCTTATTACCGGATATTGTGGAAGTAGGCGGCATGCATTTAAAGCCAGCCAAAGAGTTGCCCCCAAATCTGCAGGATTTCTTTGCTGATGCAAATGACGGAGTAATTTTCTTTAGCTTGGGCTCTATAGTAAGGGCCAAAGCTATGCCTGAGGAAACGAGGAAAACCTTTTTACGCGTTTTCTCCTCGATGCCAGACTTGCCACCAAATGTACGTGTCAGCAAGTGGCTGCCACAGCAAGATATCTTGGGTCATCCCAAGGTCAAATTATTTATGAGTCATGGGGGTGAGACTATATATATTATTAATTTAAGAAATAAACAAACAACAGGACAAAATCTTCAAGTATGATACTCATTTATTATAACATTTAATGAAATACCGCAGGTCTACTTTCACTACAAGAGGCAGTGTATCATGCGGTACCTGTTTTAGGACTACCTGTGTTTGGAGATCAAGACATTAACATTATGCAGGCCGTTAATTCTGGGTTTGCACTATTTCAAGAGATTTTGGAAGTAAATGAAGACGAACTCACAGCAAAAATAAATCAGCTTCTCACAGAGCCACGGTATGTGCAATTTACAGAAAAAATTATTTAAAATATTTTGAATTTAGGTATGTGTATTGATTTCTGAATACCCGTAATCTAGTTTTACCGTTCGAGTTCAAGAGCTATCAAAAATTTTGCGAGATCAGCCACAAAGCCCGTTGGATAGGGTATGTCTAATAACATTTATATAACATTTTATGGTACTGTTTTGTGCAAACTATAATGATTCATTATTGTTGCTCATCAGGCCTTATTCTGGTCTGAGTATATAATGAGACATAAGGGGGCCCCACATTTGCGATCTGTGGCAAGGGAATTAAGTTGGATCCAGTACCATTCAGTTGACGTGGGGGTGTTCTTTCTTGCAATTTCACTAACCGTTTTGTGGATTTTAAAGTGCACCTGTAAAGCTATTTTCTGTTCATCTAAGCGTAATAGAATTAATAATCCAGAAAGTAAAAAGTTGAGATGATTGTATTTTAACTAAATTGTAAAAATACATAAAAGATGCTTTGTCACTGATCTTTTCTAAGAATGTACGACATTTTACGGATAACATTTACGAATGACATAACATTAATCTTTACTTGCTATTGCGTCTTTAGACTCTTTCGAAAAACTCGTTTTATGCACACGATGTAACCTACAACGGAGGACATTCTAAAGACGAATATATTGGGAGATTGACACAGGGTGCTTTACTTGAGCCATATTATTTCATTAGAAAAAAACTATTCATTATCTATTTTACATTTACGCACATGTGCCATTTATGTACCATTAATGTAATCGTGATGACATTCGACATTCAGGGTAAGCTTTGATTGACATTATATTCAGGACAATTCACATTTCCGTTTTCCTTAACTGTTGTCTACATATACATTAACTCAAAGAATAAGATAGACACAACAATTTTTCCTCACCTCGTCCAGTCAAGTTATTATTACTTTGCTGCAGCATGATTTTTTCTCTTGTGTACTGCTGTATACCTATGTATTGATACGATACAGATACAACTGCAAAACAAAAAGCGTCAAATTCTTGATAAACTGACAGGAAAATTTTAAAAGCTCATTTCTTTATGCGAAAAATAAACGGAAACGCTGTGGTGCAGTCGAATAGTCGAATAGTATAAGCGTATTGCAACAATTTTATACAGGAGTAGTTTCGTGTTGGTTAGTGAACGATTTTGACTAAAATGTCCTAATTCCCAACTACATCTCTCCGACAGTTTAATGACGACATTAACTTGCTTAATGTTATTCCACCCAGCCCCAATGCCAGCAAGCTGTGGAACCTGTAATTTGCATACCTAATCCTTCTTTGTCTAGGTTACACAACAGTTTTCGTCCCATTGGATTCTTTAATTCCCTTACCAAGTATGACTGGCTCTTATATTGGCCTATATTTTGCTTTTCACTACTCCTTTAACACGAATCTACAACAAGCGATATGAATTTATAGTACCTCCATGTTCCTATAAGTGATCGTTTCTCGCCAACATTTTTCAAAGGCGCCTCTGGCCTGAGGACACTTTCCTGACAATCGTATATATCGTAATAACGAGGTGTACGAAAGCTTGAACATCATCATCATCAACATCACCTGCCCCGTTCTACATTTTGAGTTTCCTCGGCTAGCAACAACTGCCCTAGGAATGTATTTATGGAAGACGCTGGGAACAAATGGGAGGATTCGATAAATAATATACGTGTCTGCAAAGTACGCAACCGATTCACATATTAAGAAACACTTTTTCAAGTCAGTAATTTCCCATGTTTTTCTCTTACAAGGCATTTGTGGGTAGGTATTGGTGTGTATTTTGTCCAACGCGACTTTTGTTGTTGTTATTTCGCCAACACTATCAAACTATCAATGTAATTGCTGCGCTGCAATATATGCATAGCGTAAGCGGTTTTGTTATGTCTGTCTAAAAGTAACTGATAAAGGGAGTTGAGCAACTAACTATGTCAATGTCTATGGCAAACTTTGCGGAATCTTATTTTATATGTGACTGTGCAGTAGTATGCCTGCTCTGCTGCTTGTTTAAATGACGCCTTGAAATTTCCCCCTTTGCTATGTAGACTTCGTGATCATCTACACCACTGTATATGATTTGATTGTGATGAGAACAGGCAGAAATTTACTTTTTACATTGTATATCAATTCTCGCGTGGCCTTCCACTTGGTTTTAGTCCAAAAGTATATACTTAGGTATTTCCATACGTTTTGTACGCTGTAATCTTTCTTCATACCGTTCAAAGGCTTGTACCTTTTTGCAGCATTTTTTTGCGTGAAGGTATATGCCTATTATGTTACTCCGTTTGCCTTTTATGTAGGCATGCAGCTGCACACATAATACCTACCTCATAGACGACATGATTACATAGCTCCACTTTTTACCAAGCTGTGTTTAATATCAAATATACCATAAATACCATTACAAACGTGTCAAATAACATACGCAGATACGCACCAACTCGGACAATTTTTTCCATTGTGTTGATAACCCTTTTTGTGAGGAGAGTTTTCAGATAAATATCCTAGCAGGGTTATAGAGGGTTACTTATTGCGTACTTACAGACGACAAACCATTGTTACATAGGTCATCTTAATGAAATTGCGCATAAAATATTGAATATCATGGGACTCATCATCGTCAGACAGAAGGATATGGTCAAATCTTGTTTTAATATCGTCTAATTGTTTATAGGTAGCATAAGCAGCACAACACACAGTCGTGTGTATTTGCACGGATTTAAGAATCAGCATTGAACTCTACGCAAAGCAAAGTATAAAGGTAGGCAGTGGGATGTGTGCATGTGTTGCCAGCATGCACAAGGACATATTGAATGGGTAAAATGTTTTTTTGCAACCACGGGTAAAAACCTTCTTCTCCAATAACCCACCACCATGTACCATACCCCCACCAAAACAATAGCTTTATAACAACACACGAGCCCACGAGTGCAACCACCTCCAAATAATCCATCCAGTAGAGTACAAGTTTTCCACCACAAACCATTCCCCTTCTCGTTTGACATAGTGTTCGCACTTGCAACACTGCTTGCTGAGCACATGGATGAGATGTGAACCTGTATAGGTTTATGTATGATCCACAGTATACATGTATAGTTATAGCCGTAACACGATTTTTTGCAACCTACTTCCATCACTATAATACCCATTCTACAGAATATAGTAGAGATATTAGAGAGAGACAGAGAGAACCACTTTAAAATGACTTTTCTTTTATTGTGTATAGGTAGGTACATGTTTTAGTACAAAGAAAACTCATCGCCTTACCTTGACTTTGTACTCGATATTCCTCCCTATTAATGGTACGCGTCACAAACTTATCTATCATCTCATGACAATCATATCATCATCGTATCTTGGACTGTGTGGATCGTGTTCGTAAGAAGGCATACAATCATGATCATCATCTCATCATCATCATTTTCATCACCTCAATGCTATTCTTATTCTGACACGTACAATGGTCCCCAACTAATGTATCCGAGTGAGTTCTCGTCATCTCCACAACCACACAGCAGCAACAAGACATTCATTTGCAGATTTACATTTACGTGGCAAAAATAATACGAGTAATCTTTTCAAGTACTACCACACGAGCCAGTCTCGTACATGTAATAAAATTACATTTTAGCGTTACTCTTTAAGCTGAGTATTTTATGCTTCTTTGCTGATAAAAATGGTCTGTGTTGTTAAAGTATGCATCTTATCACGCTGTTTGCAGGCAAGTACAAAAGCATTAAACATCGGGGTATTGGTTGGTTAGAACAAATTTTAGAGGAATAAGCAGGCATATATAAACCTGAAATTGTCTAACCAGCAAAAAAAAACAGATGAAAAGCAGCATTTATATACTTGGTAAAGCTTAAAACTTCTTAAACGTAGTAAATAATGCCTTAAATACAATATCAGAATTAAATGCGATGAACCTCTTCATAGTTTCATCGCAGAAAAATATCTCAAAAGTCAAAAAGTAGCATTATCCTCAACTCTCTGGCTTTATGCTATTCACTTCAGCGGATGAATAAGGAGGAAAGGTGTTCGTGGGAGTTGAATTGGTTTTAACGTTTT
This sequence comes from Callyntrura sp. NNG-2020, assembly GCA_027744055.1. NCBI lineage: Eukaryota > Metazoa > Arthropoda > Collembola > Entomobryomorpha > Paronellidae > Callyntrura > Callyntrura sp. NNG-2020. The sequence goes on from JAHZNE010002455.1 coordinate 6,610, forward strand.
TTAATACTTTTTTGCTATAAGAGTATCCATATACTCCTCAACGACGTACGATGATGATGATGTAAGGAAGTAACAGCATAGCATATAAACAGACATATACACGCGTTGATGCAATGCTGTTGGTTGCTGATCGATGCTGTAAATGCTGTTTTGTGAATGTCGGTGGAGAGAGGAGTTCGACTTCGTATCACGGATTGCAAAGCAAACTTGAACAACTCGCAGAGAAGTTAGCAAGAAGACCTTGCTAGCATGGGTGATGGGGAAAGAAAAGTTGGGCTGAGGAAGGCTAAAGACAATTTTAAAACAATAAAAAGAATAATACCTCCGTTGTGAACATTGTTACAGCGAAAAACTTTACTAGTGTGTAGATTGTAGTTTTGCTCCCTCCTCAATATAGATATATAGTGAACACTGATTATCGACGGGCAGCCTAATAATACCTCTTTGAAAAGTGGAAAATTAGTGTGTAAATGCGCGGGCACGAAAACTCTCAAAAGTGTAACTGACTATAGCGAGCGGTGATGAGTAATCAATATTTTGTGGTGAATACATTGTTGTTATTGAATGCGCGATTGATTGATCCTATTGCATGACACAGACAGCGTCAAAGGAAACAAAAAGTCTAGTTGAGTGAAAGTTGTGTTTTGCTAAAAGATTGTGGAGTTCTACCCTGTGACATCATCTACTTGACTTAAAACAGTACGGAAGTTTGCGAGTGTTGTGTTTCAAGTGCGAAAGTTCAACTACATTTCACAGTGATATGATAATAAACTTAATGAGTACAGCTATTCGAACATTTTTGGGGGAAGTCAGTTCACGTGACAAAATTGTGTCTAATACAAATACAGTCATCCTCTCAAACAAACCAATTCCTTTTCATTGTACTACACGTAGAAGCGAATGAAAATGAAGTTAATGGTCTTGAACTTAATTTAAATTAAAGATTTTATAGTGTTTGTTCTACATAACCACTGATTGCACTTACGCTATTTTAGGGTAAAAATATGTTCAATAAAAAGCTGATACATGCTATCACAATCAATGTTTCAATGTAACAATGTGTGTGTAAAGTATTGAACAATTCTTTACATCTAAACCAATTGGTTGTGTAAGTGTTAAATAGCATAATCCCGACCCGATTCTCAATGCCTTACAGCCATTCATTTTTACCTATTTTTATCGCACATTTGGTAAAGTTGCTTTTTGATCTTATGATACGAACGGGTAGATTTGGTCCTTTGTTCTCACAAGGTTTTTTAACATCAGACTCCGTCAGTATTTATAGAGCGTGGATTTTTACCTAAGCGAAGAAAGGTTTTTTAATAACTTTCTAACCAAATGTATTCTGTCTATGCTTCTTTCTCGACATTTACTTCGCAAAAGATGCGTCCATCATCATCATTGTAAACACCAACACGATCGTTTTAAGCAAATATGAACGGTTTACGAGCGTACACATATAGCCACAACCACGATTCACGACGCTAGTACCTCTCCTGTTTTGGATTTATTTTAAAGTATTTACAAGTGTATCCTAAAGATGCTGCCAGTTTTATTTCGTACTTCCATGTACCCACTTTCGTCTTTGTCCCACCTACATAATACGTGCAATGATTTTTGTGTACCTAAAAGCCAAATCTAAAAATGCAGAATGGAGAATGGCCACTTTTTTAACCACTGGCTACTACTCTGGGGTGTCTGCTGGATGTTGGATCTGCCTGTGCGTTCAAAATTGCGATCCATGTTTTCAGAAGTAGTACCCGATGTATCGCTTGGCTGGCGTATTAACACATTGCGGTGGTAATTAGGCGTTCTATTTTTTATTACCAAGTATCAACTTTTAAAACTGCGTCATATTGAAGGCGTACAACAATGCACGATTACGGCTACAATGTATACAGCGTATCGACTACATATCACTCATTATTTTGACATCATTTATTCCCCCTCATACAATTCAAAGTAATCATTAATTAGTGCTCCTGCTCACCACACCATATTTATACTACTACACAGCTGCATCATATCTCATTTTTTCTCTATAAAAACCTGCCTGCACCATTTTTTACTGCAAACGCAATATTATTGTCCTCTCGTATCATCTTTCAACTTACTTTGCTCTACTATATGCGAACGTACGTATTATGTATTCAGCCTTTATACCTAAACCTAGCTACAACTATCAACTATACAGTAGGAAAGATACCTATAATACTTTTATCCATCTCATATCCATATAGCAGCAAAAAAAAACAGGCACGTCCGTGATCAGTAAATATAAGCATTTTTGTAAACATTATATGTACATATCTATTTGTACTTATATACTTTGTTTGTGGGTGACGGGCGAGAGAGGAAATTAGTGTTGTTCCCCTCTACCACTATAATAGCCACTATATGAAAACTTGTCTGACTTGAGGTGAATCTAAAATGTTATGAATTGTATTTGGGAAGGTATATGTACACACACTACTTCGCATATAGGTACAATAACGCGCATGCATGATAGAAAACGAGCAGGAAGGAACGCAAAAACTATACTGGGTAAAAGGGTAAAAGGAAAGGAGAGAATAAGAGGAGAATACTTGGTTGGTTGTTGTTGAGGGCTTGGACCCTTTTTCCTGCTGTATGGTTGTTGGCTGCTCAAACGCCTTCTGTCTGCTGCTGTTGTTGCCAGCCAAATAAACACAACCCAGATGTAAAATCAGCTGTCACATCTCTGCCAAGGAGTAGCTGGGGACATGGGACATGGCGAGACAACGTCGGGAGAAAAGTTATTCAATGCGTGTTGTAGTAGCAGAGAGTGAACATAAATTGATATAATGTGTGAGAAAGGCAGTCTTTTGTCAGATTGTTTTGCGTTTTGTGATGGTGGTGGTGTTGGGTGGGTGTCAAACTAATGTTTCTTGTAGTAATATTTAACTATCGAGCAATTATCGTTGAGAGTGGAGTTCAGTGGGGTCATGGATTGTGTCCAGGTCCTGCAGAATTTTTTGAAATTTCAATTTTGTGTGTAATTTTGATCAAGCTGGATAGAACGTATAGAGGACGCCTAGGCGCAATTGCACAATATAGTAAGGAAACAGAAGCGAGTAGTTAAATATTTTAGTGTTTAAGCTTTTTAATTAATCTTCTTTTAGTTGTAGTAATTTTTTGGTTGTGGAGGATAATCAATGGAAAAATATTAGAATTAAATTTGTGCAACCAGTTAAAGGTTTGGTACTCTGCAAGGGTCGTTGAAGGAAATACAATTAGGCTGGAGTTATAATGCATAGGAATGAGAAAGCGTACTTCATACATATGTTACGTTTTTTCGGGCCAAACATAAAGAAACGTAAATACGTTCAGAAATTTTGACAGTTTTTCTCGCTGTTTATAAATTTAAAATTGTAAGTTTACTACATTTGTGAGTCATCAAAAATAATGTAAAGTGTAAAAACCTATTGATGTAATCAGTGTCTGGGTCATACTCAGACACTGGAGTGACGATTTTAGAGGAACCTGGGGTGGCGATAAAACTTACCAAGAGAGGACAAACAAAATTTTCCATTTATTTTATTATTACCTGATGCAACATGTTCATAGTCCATGGCCATACCAGGAAATCATGACAGTAATTGAATGAAATTAGAACGAGAGCAAATGTTATAAAAATTATCCTTGATAATAGATATCAGTATCAACTGTATAGCCTTTCAATTAGTAAATTAGCACCTGGTAAACAAAACCGTTTATTTCTGACATCATTATCAATTATCATTCTCTCATCATAACATTTTAAACGTGTTCGATTCGTAAGTGATTAAACACTTCGTCGATTTCGCCCTAATTAATTTATTTGTCGTGTTTACTTGTATGTGGTAGGTCCAAAATTTTAACAGGCTGGTAACATCGGGAGCATGGACAATAGGCAATTACGATATAAAACTTATAATAAATAGTTAAATTATACCCATAAGCTGGAATCTGGAATAGAAAAGCAATGATTATCATTACAAACCCCAGCTTAAAATTTGCACTGTAGATATTGTGCAATCCCAAATTGAACGTCCTCTTTCTAGTCATCTCAGTCCTCTGAAGTCATCAAATAGTACACATGATTCTTCTTTCGACACATTCAGGCTTACAAATAAACCTACATTGTGTGTAAGCTCTTGGTTTATACATACGTATACCGTTTTTATGGTATTTTATAATACGCACAAAGTAGCCTTATACGTAACCACCAGCGTAACTTTACTCTGGCCTAATGTGAACTCCAAATTGTCATATTACGTGGTTCGTATTTCGTATGTATTCTGCATCTGGTACTGACAGAGGGAGAGAGAGAATGCAATAAAATGTATTTACTCCGTACATGTACATGCTTGTGTTGTGCTGCAAAGTTGGATGTATAGGTAACTTTTATTTGCACTTCTGGGTATGTA
>JAHZNE010002456.1:7834-21469 GCA_027744055.1 Callyntrura sp. NNG-2020
ATGTCAGGGTGAGTTCAGCAGCGCGGTAAAGTGCACAGTAGTGGCATTGCCCAAACATTCACTATCTGATGATTATGACTATATGATTGAATAAATCCGTGGCGCGTTATATCCTATCTGGAGCTATGCTCCTCTTCTTGATAACTTATACTAAAAGCATCCTGCCCTGGTTGGGATGTTTTTAATCCCAGTTCCCTGCATGAGCCAGGAGCCATCCCGTCTAAATAAGGCATTCAAGAATTACTCAAGAAAAAACATGTACGAATGGCTCACTGCTGACAAGCTTCTTTAAAAATTGATAAATATCTTTCCTTTGAAAAAACCATCATCACAAATGTAGTAGTTGTGTTCAGTTCTGGAATAATTGTACAATTGCCTCTACATGAACTCACAGAATCGTTCCTGCGTCTACATGCACATATCTGATTCCATTTGCTTCGCTCTTGTAACAACGGTCTAATGTCGATTGATTTGTACGTCATCAGGATCGTTATTATTACAATATGATTATTACTATTGAATAACATGTTACGTTTTTTATATCTGGAAGCTCCTGCAAGGCGACTGGGTATAAAGAATTTTATTTTGAGGTGGAGGCATACTCCAAATTATCTTCACGAGCTATTTCTCCTCGGAAAAGAATGACTTTTAGGTCACGCTATCTTTGTACTTGTGAGTTAAAGCTCAATCCGTTCTGTGTGTGATGATTATTAACGATAACATTTAAATGAATATGTCAAGCAGTAAAACATGTGCGCTTGTATATTCAAAATAATTTATATGTTTAAATAATGCAATGTGCATCATAGCGTCACAGTATTAGAAAAGCGCTTTTCCTTTCCAGCGAAAAAAAAAAATTTACAACGCGTACACGTTCGACTTTTACGTGAACAACACCACTCGACATGATCTTAGTGCAGTTGCTGGTCTCCCCGTCAATAACACACACTGTTCCAGATTCCAGACTTGGAAATCCTTTCGTGTTCCTTGCCCATCCCATGTCTTGTTTGTTGAAAGACTGACAAAAAATACTTGTACATTTTTACAAGCTGATGATACACATAACTCAACTTTATTTGTTCACTCCCTTTCCGGATTAGGATTTTTTAAGATGCCACGTCTAATGGTCATGCACTCTTTTTTAGTGATGTCGGAATCAGCCTTGTGAACAGTAACGGTTGCATCATTTGCGTGTTTTTCTTTTCTCTTTCTCGTAAAGTTGGAGATTTGAAATGAAATAATCATAACCAAAATGGAATTAGGGAATAAGGAGGGAAATTGACCAGGTGACTGGCGTACCCGTAAACTTTTATGTAAGCAGCTCATCTCCTTATCTTCATGTTACGTAAGCAAGAAAAAAGGGGAAACAGACACAGGAGATGGGAAAGACAGAGAGAAGAAAAAAATATTTAAACGTGAAGACACCTTTCAATTTTTCCCATGGTTGGGCGGCTGGCAAATAATGATGATGATTGTTTTTTCCACCTTGGAAATCGGAAGCTGCACAGGGGCTACCAGTGTGAGATTGATTAAAAGCGCTTCTAGGGCTGAAGAGATGATGATGAAGATGACGATATATCTTATCTCAAGCCAGAGAGACGTATACTTGTTTGTTACGTTTGCCCCTGTAATAATTCCATCAAATTCGTTTTAGAAGTTGTCCAATAACGAAACAAATAAAAGATAGAGCAAAGACCCTGTCTATTTGTTATCAATTCGTTGGTAGTCGTACCTACTGCTTACTTTTCTATTATTCTGACATATTCCAGGTGGAATTGAGGCAACTTTTCACTCTCTCAGGATGATGAGACAAAATTTTGTGCAATCATCATTAACATGCAAGATCTGCCAGGAGCAGCAACATTTTTTTCTAGCATCCTTGTCTTGTCATGCAAAAATATAATCTGTTTAAATTAAAACATCTCCATTTATTATGGTGATGGTATTGCCTGACGGACCTTAAAAAGCACTTGGGCAAGTATATTTTTTTATCCTGTGTGTGAGCCCACCGTTTACACACATCATTACCAACCACAATGATCAATTCGAGCAGCTGCAGGGTGCTCTTCCATTTTTGCGCCGAGGAAAAAAATAATTATACGACATGGAACACCTAACCTAATCTGGGGGATGATTTAGCAATTTCAGCTAGCCTCAAAACGTTAACCTTGACTCTCTTGCTATATTGACTTGGCCGATTAGAATATTAGGGTTTCTTATAATTTATAATAGACCTTTTCTTATAGCTACTACTATATACTTCCAAATCAGCAGATGTAACTCCAGAATTTACAAACCAAACAAAAATAATAGGATCATTGGCAGAAATATTCTCACCTTTTTTTCTGTACAAATGCAGCTGCATCACGCAACCCTGTTGTCAATAACAGGCAAAAACATTTAATAAGTTAATAATTGAGCTGCAAAAAAATTCACGAATTATACCAATTCATTAGGATATTATTTGGCAAACATTTTCCCATAAAAATGTGACTTGGTCGAAAAATAAAGAAATAAAAAGTGAACTAAACGCTAACGACAAAAGAAAGACGCCAGCAAGGAAACAAACGCGTGTCCGTCCGCGCAGAGCCGCTTATATTATTATCTCACTTAGCCTGTCAGTAAATTTTTTTTCGCAAAATACTCAAAAGTTGCTTCTGTGCTGCATCCTTTGTATTTAATAATTTTAATAATGTCAAGCCCGAGAAAAGTACCCGTCAAAAAGAGAGAAAAGATTAACTCAGCAAAAAAAAGCGAAAGAGCTTCTTCAGTAGTTCAGGCTGGACACGACATTGAATGCCAGGGCTGGTCGACATTCGACAAAAAAACAACTTTGATGATGATGATGATGACGATGACGATCAAGTTTACCGTCTTCTCACTTGACTGGCATAATTGTTTGAACGAATCGAGTGAATCCGAAATTAATGGGCATTTCGTTACCAACGCCTGTTGCATAACACATTAGTAAAGTACACAGTAATGTAAACTGCCAATGCGAAATGACCGTCGTCGTCGTTGTCATCATCATCATCATCATCACCGCCAAGATTTTTTAACACCGTCTCTTGTGCCAAGTCAAGTTTACTGGCCAACAAGCAAAAGTATTAAGTAGGATCATAAGCTACTGTATTATTATAATATGCACGTTTTCTACAAAAAAATTCCTTCTCCTGTTTTCCTTTCACAAACAACGTACGACCGTACCTCCTTGCTGAATCTATAGACGGTGGTAAAACGCTGTGTTGTATACATTCTGTTGTGTACTCGTTTACCGACACAAAAAGCGACGAAAGCTGCACAACACAGTAGTAAAGCTGCTGATCTTTTTCTGGTAGCACACCGAAATGAAAAAAGATCCACAGAACAACAACAACCACGAGTAAAGTATTCTAACAGACAGGTAAATGATACTTTAAATCCTCCACTTCCAGAAGATGGTCACGACTTCTGCTTACTAGTTGGTGGTGGTGAGTAGTGGTGGCTGTGAGGATGATGATGATGATGATGGTGAAGCTCCTCCATTCACTAGGACGAGTTTCATTACTCATTTTTAGATAGGTATAGGTATGGCCGGTAAGATGCAGATATATACGGCTTCTACGGAAGCTAACGCAAACCACACCGCAACCGTCCAAAAGTTTTTGCTCTTCCTTTTTGATTTCTTGCTGCTGCAGACAGATTCTCTCGGTTTTCTTTCATTTCAAACTATCTTACCTTTACAGAGAAGAGAATAAAGCGTTTTGTTGTTATTTTTTCACGAATTCTTGACATGACACGGCGTGGCATTGCAGACAGCGCAGAAGAGTACCAAGTTGTGTCGATTCTCTCTGATTCTCGTTTCGGGGAGTACAGAAGCATCAACAAATGGCACGATGATGAGAAAAGTATTATTAAATGCGATAAAACGTATTAATAGCCGGATTATCCCTTTCCTATTGATATATATATATAGTAGAATGGGGTATAAATGGGGTTTGTTCTATTCAAGGATTCAAGGATGCCTGGCATATCCCCCTTTTTTAGCAGCAAGAACACGATGACGACTTGACTTATCGCGGATAAAATCTTAAAATCCATTGTACTCCTGTTCCACATCAAACCACAACAATAACCGTTTTTACTGTTGCTGATCACTGATCAGGTTGTAAGAAAGGGAAAAAATCCGAGTACCATTATTGGCAGTCGTAGTGCATTCTTCCTTTACCCTTCCTTTACAGGAACAAATACAAAAGAAAACGAATCTTTTTAATTCTTTTTAGACGTGTGTTTTGTCTTCTTGTTCGATTTTTTGTATTGTGCTGTATATAAGGAAGTCGTGCTCCTCAAAGAAAAGAGAGTTTTCAATAATTTTCCCATCAAATCAATACGTTTTCTTTATCTCGACTCCCGTTGTACAGTGGTACTGTTTAATTGAAATAAATCAAAAAGACGAATTGGGAAGAAGGAGATGACGATGATGATGATCATGGATAAAGACAATAAAGTCGGCACACAATGCGTGCAATTCCGGTTGAAATTGAAATCGATCCATCCATCTTCATCGGCGAGAGCGTTGAAAAAGAGAAAAGCTAAAAATCGAATCGATGTTGTTTTTTTCTCGCTTTCATTTCCATTTCAAGGGCTGCACGCCGCCTCACTACTACCAGGTAGACTGGCTTCTATTTTTAACATTTGTTTGTGCTCATCCTCAATCGCATCAATTAATGAGTCGGAATGAAAATGATCACGCAATGAGACGTACAGCTCGCGTTATTACTTTATCTACCAGTAGGATTACCACAATTAAAATGGTCAATCGATTACATCTACTACACAGGGTCTCCTTTTTTAAACCATTTTTTTCCTTTGCCGGTTTTGGTCGGCACTATTTCACACACACAAAACTTACTGCGGCAGCTGCTGCTGTGCAGTAATGAAATGAAACGTTATTAGCCGTTTTCCCTATAATCCGGCGATTTTTTTATTGGGGAGCCTGCAAGCCCCAAGACAGGAGATATGTAGAAAGACAAATTTGATTTCTTGGGCACATCATTTTCATGCTACGTTATGCAGCATCCGCGTCCATTGTCCTTTTTATCTCTCTTAAGCTTTTAGACGTTGACTAGGTACGTACTCAACCTGATAATAATAGAGTTGATTTCATTCTCTGCAAAGAGCTGCCATTAATCCCCATTACACAGAATTAGCTAATCTTGTCGTCATGAATAAAAGCTGTTGTAGGCATCTTGCTTCGAACGTAGCATTTTCGTCAAGAATCATCGAACCAACTATCGTCTCTCAAGCGCGCACCCTTTTTAATTTAAGGACATAATTGTTCCTTTCTCTTCATCCCCCCTTTATCTGCGTTGTTCAAGCTCCTCCGACCACAAACACAGGCAAGCGGGGCACTTTGGGTAAAAAATAGAGTCGAAAGAAGAATAAGGAAGAAGCGCGCACCGTATTTCATTTGAAGATTTACCCGAAATAAAATGTTTCTATCTTCTGCCTCGTTTGGACTCCGCTCTAACTTAATGAAGCATGCAGGGAGCCACGCGTCCCTGAGGCACTCTCTAGATTTTGTGCTTATATCGCCACAGGCTCCCTTCCCGCCCTTGAAATGCTCTTCGCCCTTAATCATAATTTCTCTCTATAAGACACACAACTCTTTCTCTCTCTCACATTAACATATCAGTAAGAAAAGAGAAAAGATAGTAGTAACTTTACGAGTTCCAGCTGGCTATGCTAGAGGATTCTCGTCATACAATGGTCCATTGTTTCGGGATTTTTTTTCTTTTCTTGCTTTACTCTCCGACGTGTAAGATTTTTATTGCTTCCAGCAGCAGCAGCAGCAGCAGCATCGGCAATAACAGTAGTAACAACAGGACAGGGGACTCCGACCGTGTCTATCTTTTCCCCTTTTTTATTGTTTTGAGTCTTTGAACAAAACAAGCTTGATTTCTTTCTCCCACTTTTAATGAATGCACACACTTTATCTTAAAAACGAAGATAAAAAACTGGTCAGATATGATAGTTCCCTTCAAGTCTACGTTTATATGGAATGCGTTGTGTGTCTGTGTGTGTGTGTTGATTTGAAATGAAGGTTTGATTTGACAAAAGCATTCAACACGCCTTCAAATATCCCAAAATGTGGTAACAAGGAAAAATTGTTCCATGTTGCAGCCGCAAGGGTCCTTGATTCCCTGTAATCCCAAACATTTTCTTCCTTGCATCAAACAACTGTTACATTTCTTAAAAAGTTACTTTTTGACGAAAAAATACGAGAGCTTTCTGTCTTCTCTAACTTGGCTTTCGAGGGAGCAGTTGTAGCACCAGTTTTAATTTTGCCCTCAATTGCCGTTGCCGTGCTTAACCTTTCTCATTACGGCTGATTTACACGGTTAGTCTTTTCCATTAAATGAAATGATTCAAGTTTCATAAAGTCGACTTTTGACAAAGCGATGTAATTGTGCCGGGGAGAACTACACGCTGCAAACAAAAGGGTACATTTGGTGTGAGCGCTTATTTAAGCGCGGCTGCTGTATGCTGCTGGTGTAGTTGGGGCTGATGATGACGACGACGACTTTTGATGCGATGATGACGATCCTGTTGATGTGATGATGGTTCGTCAAAAGAGAGAAAAAACGCATGGGGCTTCTATTTTCTTATAGTCAGCACCTCTTCTTCATACACTTTCCCATAAGAAAGTATGATACAACTGATGATGATGACGATTATGTATATACCCATAACGCCAGCTACGAGAGTGTGTCTTTGCTGCGACTTGAAAATGTTGGCCTGAGGTATTTATTTTTATACTCGTCGACTAATGGCTTACTACTACCTCCAAGTTTGCCGCAGCAACCTGTCTTGATGCTTTCATCGTTTCGTTGGTCGTCGTCCATCGTTCATCCGCATCACAAAACATTTAGAGCTTGAAGGCAGCGTGGCGTGTACCGTATATAACGTGCATCAAAGCCCTTGCAGTTGCATTAAAAACCAGACATCTTATTCGTATAAGTATCTTGCCGGTCTACAGTGCACCACCGTACATTGTTTGGTGTCTTAAATCAGAAGAAACTGAAAGAAAGGAAAAATAGCAGCGTTTTATCCCCTTCATCGTCCCTTTCTATACAGAACCGAATGACTGAGACTTTTTTGCCGACCGACCCTATAAAAACTGTTTACTCCACGAAAAAGTAGGAGTTGCTGACCCGAATAATAATTACACACTTGGCGTTTACCTTGTGATGAGGATGCTGATGAACCAAAGAGAGAAAGAATGAGGCGGATGAAACGTCACTTTTAGCCTTTGTGGCTGTATCACTGTATCTAAATGTTGAAGCTTTAAAACGCGTTTTAAAAATACTTTTAGTGGCCAGCCAAACTGTACAAGTGTACGCCGTGTGCATGCCTGTTGTCCTTTGATTTTCTTGGCTCGATTGTCTAATTTAATGTGCAGAGCCCGAGTAAAATCAAGTATACAAGAAAACATTAGCAGTAGTACTTATTATATATTTATGCTCGTGTAATAAATGTCTATGGAGAACAGCGTAATAAAAAAACAAAAAAGTTTTAATACGCACCCTCCGTAAAATCATTTGACCACAACATCAATTTTTTACGAGGATAAATGCGCTCTTGATTGAATAAAAGTGATCCAGGGAGAAAAAATCCGGTAATGTGTAGGTATACGCAGCCCATCATTAAGGGATCACCCCTTGAACATTTTTGTAGCTTTGTATACTTCCCCAGATTATTACTCCTTAACGAATCTCTTTTCTCTCTCCCATCCTAATGCCCTTCTCAGGTTTCCATCTTGCCCAGATTTTGGAGAATGATCTTATCATCATCCTCACTTTTAAGATGGCAGCAGGAGGAGTCACCGTCTTAATGCTTACGCAACAACGTGCTGCAATAATAATAAATGTAACGACGATGACGACGAAAATTAACCTGATTTCTTTCCTTTTCCCTGTGTGATTCTTTCTAGATTAACGTCACGGTCATCATCATTACGGTTGTATTTTCTCCAGGGATGCAAACTCCCCAATAATCTGTACAACAGCCAGTCAATAATAATTAGGTGTTTCACTCCGTGACATGTACATGAGTAATGCTGCTATAATTGCTGGCTTCCGTCTGAGAGTAAAGGCCATTGCATCACAGATAACCTTATGATGAGCATTTGCCATATAAACATTACCTCCACACACACACGTCCGTCATACTCACCTTTAATCACATATCCATCTCTCTCTAGCTCAAGATTTATCTTACTTTTGTCATTTTGTGTGCTTCTCCGTCTTTGGGACGACCTTTGGTAGTAGTGCCTCCTTTTTGAGAAACAAAAGAAAAAAAGAGAGAATCAACATAACGACGCAAGGCAGTGGTGTGGTGTGGTGTGGTGTGGTAGTGGGGACGGTGGTCATCATTCTCATGTTTTGTTGATGCAAGTGAACTGTCGATTGTTATATAATTACGTGTTTCTTTCTAGGATGATTTTCTCCACCATAATAATACAGTACAACGACGTTGCAACGAAAAAATAAAAGGCTGGCTGTTGCTCCTTAAAAAATGCACAATCAACTTGCCGTTTGTTGTACAGGCAGCTATGCAGGTGGTTTTAACGTATTTTTATCTGCCTTATCGTCCGAGTCCCAAATAGACGGATGTGTATATGTACATTCAACCTTATATTATTTCCTATATCATCCACACAATTGCGCCTGTTCTAGTATCTCAGCATGCATCTTTCTTGGTCATCCCTGGTTATATCCCCACAGCATCTCTTGTCTTCGTCATTGTGATGAAAAGGAGAGCAACAGATGGGGAATGTAGTAGTAGTGTTGGTGGTGGTGATGTGGTCAACAACAAAATTTTCTGTTTGTATTCCAAGAGGGTAAAAAACTCAAAACCTGTTCATGTGTCTTCTTGGCCCGGCGACGGTTTTCACGTATAACGTTGACTTTTTCAGCGACTTCTCGGACTACTGTACTTGTTGCACTGAACACACACACAAGTATCCTGGAAAAAGTGAAAACTCTCTGGCCAGTCTAAAGCGTGAATTTCTTTAAACTCAGGGAATGAGTTGAAGATAATTCAGAAAGATGCAATTTAATTCGAAAAAATAGCTTTACAATCGATCAAAATGATATACATAATTGAGATGCAATCAAACGCTCCTACCACTTGACTCCATGTAGTAGTAGTAGTAGTAGTAATAGTAGTAGTAGCATAACATCCGTACTCAAAGTTGTATCAAGGTTATTAAACAATTTCCCTTAGACAAAATCCTCCACATCTTCTTATCCCTCTCCGCATTGTCTTCCTATCAGTCATTTTGATGCCGCTGTTCACAAGCTATTCACGCAAGGTAATTCAATAACAATGTGTTTTCTTTTTGACGAAAAAAACCGTGTAACGACCGTCTGCCTGCGTATTGCCAAATCCGGTTTTCAAAAAATATTATTGAGGAGAAAAAAGCTAAACGTAGTCATCATCATCGCATCGTCGTCATCATCATTATCATCGTAGAAAATTCAAAGCAGTGGGAACAATCCGTCAATTCATTTTTTATATTATACTACTGCTAGTACTACACAACACAACTTCACTACTGTAACTGTACTAAACAAGCGAAATAAAACATTGTACTACATCATGAAACCGGAAAAATTTGCAAATAAGCATCTTTATAGCTTGTTCTTTTCGGTTGTAACAACTCAGCATACCTGAAAAGACATAAAACGGCCTTTAAACGTACACTCTTTCAGCGTATTACCGCAATTCGTTGCTCTGTGCACTTTTCTCCAAAATAAAATACTACCCAGCACACGGCTGTGTTTATAACAGCACGGACTAACAACAAAATACAAAATATCACATCACATCGTCGTCGTCATCAGTAAAGCTACAATATTGAAGGAGAATAGCAAATGAGTAATGGTGACGGCCAGTCAAAAAAATCCCAGAGGCGATCACCAACGAATAAAACTGGGGTTTCATGTGCCCATTTTGAATTTTGTCAAGTCTTGTGATGGTTTTTTGCTTGCCTTAAAAGAACAGCGATGATGTGTTCGGATAATATGATGCTGGCTTAAAGAGTCGAGAGGGAGATTCACGAGAGGTATTTGTTACAGAAATGTGCACGACGCCGGCGTAAAGAACAGTTTAGGGGAGAGAGAGAGAGAGAGAGGGAGACCGGGAGAAGAAACATCAACCATCCATCAGTCTATCCACTTATTTGCATGCATCACCCTAAAATATCGGACGTTTAATAACCTGGATGGTAATTCAAGCAATTCCTTATTAATTTCATGCAAAAATCCCATTGCGTAAAAGATTCTTTCTTTGCACTAGGCATGATGAGCCTGACTGTCTAAATAAGCGCTGTGCGGTACTATATGAAACAAACAATGCCCATATTATTTGGATGTGCGGGCTATATTCAGAAACAAAAGGGTTGTGTGTGCGTGCCTAAAAACTGTACAGAAAGAGAATAACAAACGTTATAGAGAAGGAGGCTGATGATGATGATGATGACGATGATGATGATAATGGCGATAATGCATCTATTCCGCTAAACGTATTACGTACCTTGACTTGAACTTGACCCCTGATAGATTTGATGTGATAATGACCAAGATAACCCGGCATTTTTTATGTGCATGCGTAAATTTTTCTGTGTACTTTACGGCGCTGACCATTATCCGACTCGTACCAGTATACAACTACCTATATTATAGTCAATAGGATAACTACCTATACTGAAACAAGGGAAAATATATGAGGAGAAAATGTCAAGTTTACTTTTCGCTATTGTATTAAATTTTGCAGCGATTGCGTTTTCAAACATGTACGCATGTGCCCCTAAAAAATCCGGCTTTCCCCACGAAAAAAGGAATATGATGTTTTATGAAAATGCTTTTTGTAATAGAAACGGATAGCAGCAATATTCCAAATTTCATAATCATACAAAATTCTCGCTGCTTGTAGTATTTATGATTACAGCGGTATATTTCCTTCTTATTATTACGTGTACGATGGATTTTGTTGAGTGTTGAAGATGCATTTATCGTCTTTTTTTCCGTTGTCGCGTATTATTTTTTACTCCGTTTAAAAGCCCAGCTGTAAATTGCACGAAGGAAATTTTTCTTTTGTCTGAGGCTTTTTAAGTGCACGATTTGTATGTTAGAGATTACCTGGCGTTGAGACAGTCAGAGGTAATTTAGCGACCCAGTAATGCCACCACTCACTCTATAATACTACTGCTGCTTTGGCTCGTTTCTAATTTGCATTTCTTCCTTGCCAAAATCTACATGAAAGGCAACTAAAAAGACTACGAGAGCAACGGAGTTGGTAATAATGACGGTTGCTTGTCTTGCTAAAATATTCCGTTTTTAAAACTTAACTTTTTTTCTTCCTTTTTTGTTTTAAAGTCATGCAATTCCTATTAAATCGTTAGATAGACAAACATACCTTGGAATAAGATTACGATTACGGAGTAGAAAGCAAACAAACGTAACAACATTCCTCTCTCTTCGTTTGCAGCTGCTGGCCGGAGACCAAGAATTTATGTGTTGATCTTCTTGTTTCGTTAAGTGTGTTCCTGTATCCGCAAGGTATACAGATAAACGCTCATAAACTAAACCACCACCACCACCACCGCCACCATAATTTAATAAGGAAAACGAATCCTATCAAAAATTGCTTTTAATACGACAAAAAGTATCTCTCCTCTCTCTCTCCGCAACAACTTGACATGCGAAAGCCGCTTGACTTTGTTTACCTTTTATCAAATTAACAGAAGCATTTTGCGATTGGGGCTCCAAAAGTTGCTGCAGGTGCTATTATTCATGTCCGTTTGCAGCTCTGAATTAATTACATTTCATATCTATCTCAATCCTCCGAAGTTCTTTTTCCACCTGGATTGATTTCCCAGGGACGTGACGATTTTTTCGTTAAAAAGCATGCATCAGCAATATTTTACTCTCCTATCGTGATGATTGGGTCTTCCCTTCACTCACTCACACAAACAATCCTCCCTTCCACGTCGATCCGCGCAGATGAAACTGAAATTATTCCTCATTTCAAACGCAACTCTCCTGAAAGGGAATTGACTTGACTGATTAACGAAAGCTCGCGTTACTTCTTAATCACCCAACTCATCATTAAGATTTGTATCGGAAAAAGAAAACGGTTTTTACATCTCTTCTGCTGCAACAGCAGCAGCAGCAGCAAGCAGGTACACACCAGTTCATGCAAGCATATTACTTAAATATTTTGTCGCTTTCACAGGCAAACCACTACTAGATCTTCCTTATAAAAACGCTATATACCGTCGCTGATTGATGATCTCCAACAAAGCATAAATATTATTTATGCATACATAATAACTTACCGGTGTAATGTGGCTAGAGAGACTCAGTGGCCATGTAAGTGAAAAGGCAGCTGAAGAAGAAGAGAAAAAACTTGTTTAGTATTCTTCTGCTGTGTATGTTTTGAAAATAGTTTCTTTTTATTATTTAATATGCCCTCAAGCTTAGATACAGCGACACGGTCACCACTCAATAGAGAGTAGTACGGCAGAGAAGAGAGTCAATACGTAAATAGTTTTATTTTTTTGAAGGTTATACCAAACTGTATATGTAGATATTGTAGTAAGCTAATATGTGATTTGATTTCGGGTAATCTTGCGGGACAGTTGATAAAAAAGGAACAGCTATAAAAAGTACGTGTGTATTTTGTCTATGATACTCGATTCTGCCCCTGTTGCAAAAAATGGACATTAACAGGAAAAGCAAGCCATCCTTAAAAAATTTTCATTTTCTCTGAGATGATCGATCATTCGTTTTGTTTTTAAAAAGCCTCTCTCTCTCTCTCTCTCTTTCTTGCCACTTCTTCTGTGCTCTCTCCTGCCAAAGAATAGCATGGAGGAGCTGTGTGAGGAAAGTGATTAGGGATGTGGACTGAATATTAATTTACACACTACTTGATATTCAGGTAAGAGCTGTTCAATCCAAACAGATATATACTCGGAATAGCCCTGCTTTTATTTCTTGCTCAGGTAGCCTATACTTACAGCATGTGCAGGGTAGAGCAGTGATTGAGAAAAAATCTGGATCTCATTTAAGGTGATATTCACGAGAGTTGATGGGTAGAATGTATATATATATACTTACTTTGGTGAGTTTCTACACTGTGGGCATCTGCCAACGAGAGTGAGTTTTGAAAAGAAGGGAGCTGACGAGATAGTATGCAGTCAGCCAAAAAGTCAAGATTCCAAGGAGGATGATCGTGTAGTTATGTAGGATAGTTTACCTTCGCTATTAAACAATGAAGGATGGCTGATCGCTGCATTCTTAATAATAATGCAACTAATAATCATACGTGAGCAGTAGCAAAACAGTATCCGCAGAGATTGCCCGTCTTGGCGGAGATTTAAACACAGTAATAATCTTTTATGGGGTGTACACATATACTGATCATCATCATCCTCATCATTGGGAATAACATGTTACGAAAATTTATATTTTTGTATTGAAAATCAAAGGTAACAAATTGCCCTGTTCTATCAAAGGGAAAGGATCGATTCACCTCAACATAAAACATGTTTTGATGACGAACTATGAACTGTCGGACGATCCAGTAGGT
>JAHZNE010002457.1:0-14717 GCA_027744055.1 Callyntrura sp. NNG-2020
AGTCCATTTAACTGAATAAAATATCTTTAATCAAGAGAATCGTGGTAAAAAATGACATATACAGCAGACATATTATATGTGTTTTCCATGTACGAATGTTTGAGAACGGATTTTACTTAAATGTTACATAAAAAAGGCTAACGCTACAGTCCGATTTAAATGGAATAAGAATACAATAAATGTCCATTCATCAAAACGCAATAATAATGAGCCAAAGTCAAACATTACAAAATGCATCTCTATGATTTCAGATGTCAATTTCCGTGAAGTGTCCTTAATGGAGCAATTGAATGTTTGATATAATTCTATGTAAGTACCTGATCGAGCTGAAACAATTAATGTGAAGTACGAATGATAAAAATGCATAGCAATTATCCTTGATAAGTTTGCATCTCATTTTTCCAATCCGACTCGCTAATGATGAGGTGAAATATCAGAGATGCTAATAATGTCATCGATCTTCTATGCAGTGATTTATGTGATTTCACTTGCTTGCCCTTATCGTAAAAGTGGAATTCGTAGTCAACTTTTAGGACCTTTAGGTTGCGATAGATATGAAACGAAAAAAATACAGGAAACATACAGCACGTTTAGCAAAAGGTGCTTCTTTCAAGCTTAAAATTTTCTGATTTATTTTGCGAGCTGGCGGAGAAGGACATCTTCATTTTAGATAAATGTTGAATTTAATTGAGCAAAAATTACATAACTCAATGCCAAAATTCCAGTAAATTCTGGTTGACTTGGACTTGCCTGCTTCTGATCTTTGCTACATGCTACAATAATATACGATAGTAAGTTCGGTAGTTTTCCCACTGACACAAAGGAGAACAGCATCGTGACTATAGGTACATATCACGGCGAAGATGAATAATTGAAGTAGATAATCGATAACGTAATAAGCTTTTGCTTCATGAGGGGTTAGTTTGTTGAACGACGTCTTCTTAGATAGTTAATACAAACTATGTATGTAATTTTGAGTAGAGAGCATAATATCGATTTCAGAAAAGGAAAATGAATTATTATCACACGCACAAATGAAAGATGAAAGAGTTATCCTGTCAGCTTTACATGGTCTCTTGGCTCCACACACATTTCTTAATAAAAAAAAGGGTTCGTGTTAATGGATGATTTGTAAAAATGATTGGTTGGTAACCACTCCGTGTTTTCTTGATAAAAGTTTTGTCTTTTTACTAGCAAAAGTTAACTTTAAGATTATATATGATTTACAATTTCAAAATTTGCAGACATAAGTTTTGAGTAGTTTAAATAGTTGTCCCCAAAACGCCAAAACTGTCTTAATATGGTGGAGACAAATTTTACTAGATATAATGTTGAAGCGTTCCGTTTTAAATGATGGGTTATTACGACAAAATATTCGTCTGTGTCGTTTGGCAGTAAAATTAACGAAGTGTAATATTATCCGTATTATTACGAAGCTTGAGTGTATCCACTCCTTGAAATTTTCTTATTAATTATACATGCTTCCCTCGCGTCGCGTCGTCGTCGACATTCGTGAGTGACGATGAAACAATTATTGTTTCTTTCGATGATACATTTTTTATTGTCTGTATATTGTCTTGATTTTTAAGTACTGAAAGTTGACACATCCAACTTAACTTACAATGCATTCTAAAAAAAATGTTTAAAGAAATAATCTGATTCCATAAAGATTTTTCCTGGCTGGTCTTACACTCCACTCCAATGCCATCACAGATTATCTGTCATAATATATTTTGCAGGATTCTTATTCTCAAAAGCAAAATTTGAAGCATTATTGAATGAATGCATGAAACACGAAACTTGACTTGAAATTAACAAGTATAAAAATGAGTTCAAACAAAAAATGTATATTGGGAATAGGCATACATATCCTATACCATAAATATTAAACGCTTTACATTTTTACAGGAAAGCTAAACGCATTTATGAAACACGAAAAAGGATCCTTCGGAGTTTGCGTGATTGGATGTGACGTGCTGCAAAATAAATCCTTCCTGCGTTAGAGTTCATTTTTCTTTGTCAATTACATAAAATGAAATCAATAGGAGTAGCACTGTGAAACTTGTGACTGCCGTGTACTGCAGGCAAATTCAATGTTGCATGAAAACTTCCAGCGTGGTTGTAGCGCTCTATTTTCAATTCTGCGGATTTACACATTTTGTACACACATCTTTATGAAATGCGATTTTAAGCTTGTCAGTGTTTGAAGCAGAAGAACGAAACAAATTAAATTCTTCTGTACGAACAGTGTCGCCCGCACCATTATTTTGAGTCAAGTACCTTCTTACTAATCAAAGTTGCTTATTATTGTTGTATTGTTACATTTTCATTTTCTTGTGACTGTCCTATACTTCAGATGAAATATATTATAACCGAGTGTGTCTGTGGGTGGGCTTATGGGAGTTTATTGAATATGGGCAGCAGTGGCTTGAAACTTCAATTTTCAACGTTTAAAATGTACTTCTATCATTCTGGGGGAGAAGAAGTACTACACTTCTTATATACTGAGAAATACATAATAATAATTAATTTACTTCATGGCATCTCGTTAATGTCAAAAGTCGAGGATAATAATGAATATCATAGATTAATTACAGACGTGCTGTGTCAGCGTTATTTATGAGCAAAATCCATCGATCCATTATCAATTGCACGCACAAACTGCATTCCACAATAAAAATTTAAAGCGAGTAACAAAGCATAATGTGTCAGACATGCGTGATTTCTCGTAGTACAATGAAGTGTAGAGAAAAATAAGATGGCGATTTAAGTTTTATGATTATGTTAATTTCATGTTTTGATATTCTAACTATTTGACGTAATCTTGCTTTACCTTATTGTCATGCTGTAGCATATTAATTGGTCCAATCCTTGAAACTGCTATAAAGAATTTAATGATATTTAAAAATAATAATTTACCCTCTCAGACATTTTTACGAGTTTACCTTTATCTTTCTTCTTCTTCTGGGTATAGTGCATACCTAACAATACTTTCTAGTTGTTTGATGACACAATCGATGGATTTTCCAATGTCAACACTAAAGTGAAAAGTCATAAACACAACATAAGTTACGTTTCCTTATGCCCCAAAATGCACATAAAAATGAATGATAATCTCTCACAACACAACATAAAGCCGCATAAACGTGTAAAGGCGTAAACCAACTTTTTAAACTCTGACGGAGTAGAATCGTACTTTAACTTTTGTAAATGCTCATTCATTCATTAACTTTGTGCTTGCACTCGTGTGTAGTACTTACCTGATAAAAGCAGTAGTCAGTAGTAGTGATAAGAGAAGAATACAAAGTGGGAATCCAATGAGTCGGCAAATGTTTTAACTTATCCTACATACTAATGTAATGACAATGATTCTGTTGATGGTCTTTGAATTGAATGAATGTTTACATCCATGATTCATTAAACCAATTAATATTAATTTGTTTGAAGATAAAGTTTTGTTGCGTTATGGTGCGGTTCCAAACAAAGATAATAACGATGAAATAAATGTTTATTTATTTGCTTATTTCACAGAGATACTTTTTCGCCTAGACCATAACTTCTACAATAATATGACTAGTCCAGACGTTCTGGACGCTCTGACATCAGCGAAAGAAGGAGTAATTAACAGAATATCAACAGTATGTGGGCTTGATAATCTTCTGGAGGATACGGGTTCCCCGGAACCTACCTCATTGAAGTGGAACTACTACAATTCTGTCTTTTTTGCATTTACTGTTGTAACAACAATAGGTAAAAGTTCAAGGAAAAGTAAACATAAAATGTTGAGCAATATGAATATGAGAAGGATTTACAGCAGCAGTTCTTCGTGATTGTTTCAGGGTATGGGCATTTATCCCCATCTACCTCACTTAGTAAAAGTCTCATGATGGTTTATGCTTTGTTTGGAATACCCCTCAATGGTATCTTGCTTAGCGGTGTTGGTGATTACTTCAGTAACAAGGTAAACATGCGAAGTAGTTGGAAACTTATCAAACAAAACACTATTTTGTAAAATTACGCATTCTAAGCTATATAACAAAATTATGTGTAAACGTTTTCATGCCTTGCTTTCAAGGAGACAATCCTGGGGTAATGTGGGAATTTCTGGAAATTGTTGTCTAGGTTTAAGCATGTAATCCGTACTTTTTGTGAAGGTGACTTAAGTGATTTTGTGTTTTGCAGATTGTAAAGGTTCACCAAAAGTCGAAAGACAAGCAGTACAGAGGGAAAACGTTGACTCTCGTGTTTGAAATAATTTTTTACTTGATACCTGGCGTAGTTGTGTTCATTATCATTCCGGCTGGAATATTCGTATTAATAGAAAATTGGACATTTTTGGATTCGGTATACTTCGCATTTGTCTCTCTAACCACGGTACTTTTTCATTATATTGAGATTTGCATTCTAATTTATAATACCTTTATGGGTGGGAGTTACATGTATATGTAATTTGTTGTTTAAAAACATTTTTGTGCAGATTGGATTTGGTGATTACGTCGCAGGTAAGATTGTAAGACTAGTTGAATCCAGTTTCAGACGTCGAATTTTTATTTATGTATTTTAAACATTTTAATTTTTTCCTTTTTTAGGAATGGGAGATGGCCACAATATCTGGTTGTGGTTGTATAAAGCTTTCATCATCATCTGGATTACTTTTGGATTAGGCTACTTAATTATGATTCTGGGTTTCATTGCAAAAGGAATGAAATCCAAGAAAGTTAGAGGCGTACTAGAAAAACGCTTGACAGGGATTAAGAATACAAAGGAAAAATTGTCCAAGGACATCGACTACATGCGAAAAATTGTGAATGAGTTGTATTTAATGAAAATCAAACCAGTATATGACGTTCCAGTACAAGGTGAAGAAGAAACAAGAACTGTTAATGGCACAGTCTTCGGACCACATAGTCGTAGGCCGTCCTGTGTGCACTTTGAGCGCAGGTGCAGCTCATTACCGCGGTTACCGATATATGTAAATGGCGAGCCGCAGTTTCCCGGAGGTCGTCCATACTATATAAAGAAAGAGCGAGGACATCCCCAGAGACTGCACAGGAGGCTGTCGGAATCGGATTTATCTAGAATAAACCGCGACGAAACTTTTGCAAATCTCAATGACATTGTTACCCGAGATGAATTATTGTCCACTGTTGTAGATGCGCTTAGTGGAAATATGCAAAACGTGATAGACGCTGTTGATAAACTTAATAAATATGAGCAAGAAGTGGAAGATGGAAATACATTTGGATCTGTCGAATCTCCAGAGGACAGTGGCTACGAACACCAGCGGCGTAATAGCGGTGACTCAGCTAGTACTACCTCCAACAACTTAACACCAACTGGTATGCTGCTGCTAAATGCAAAGAATTGTCTCTTGTGAAATGAGGAGGATTAGTTAAATGGCTTATAATCTTTTGTAATTGTAACTATCCAGAAAATTATGGAGCTGTTCCACCGTGGGAATTTAGGGCTAATTCAGCGTCCGACCAAACCATTCTCATAGACGAGAATAATAAAACAGACCAACTAGACTGTGTGGTTATTCATGAGTCCGATGTCCTTGACGGTGACAAGAAGAAAGGACAAAACCAGTCTTTCATGGACAAAGTTAGTGGTGCCATAAGGAAAATTTCTGGAACCGTGACCCCACCTGAGACACCGTCGAGAAAAATCTCAAGAAATGAGTCTGATACTAAACGGTTAGATGAGTTTTAAAACGTCTTTCTCAGCATAAAACGAATCTCATTGTGTATTTTAGAATTTCCTAGAATAGTTATATAATATGCGTTGACAGGCACATCATAAAAGAGTATGCGTGCCTAGCGTAAAGTAGTAAAACTAACAACGGTGATGTAGTTACGTATTTATCTGTTTGTGATAAGACAACGAACCTATAACTTGACTAAATATTAAGACTAGCTTTAAAACGCCTAATATAATATATTTGTCTAACTCACTGAGTATAAGCATGATTTTAAATTTTAAGGCTTAACTTTTATTAACAAAAATAGTAACCAGTGATTTAACGAATTGGCTTGTATGTAGATAAAGTTGATAACTTAAAATACGAGAGTATACCTTTATTATTACTAATTAACTCTAACTCTTAATTTTCATTGCTGCTAAACCCAAACTAGTAGAGATTAACGTGTATTAAAACTAAAACCCATAAATGAATGATATCAATAATATATCCACAACCTCCGCATGAAGGGCAACTGGAATACAGTGTGTCTTACGATTGGCATTCCATTACATCTTTATAGAAAAATCTCGCGTGCCGAGTCCGAAAGGGGGGCTTTTGGAGGAAGTTTTCGTAATCCCCATGGTATCAGTCAGTACAGTCCATTTTTACGGCGACCCTCAAATCGTCGTCAACTATCTATTCCCGAGAGTGAGGGAACACACTACGTGAAAAATCAGAAAGGGAAACGTTCTGGAGATCCGCGCAAAATCTCACAGGAAAGTCAAATTTCAAACATGAGCACATGCTCGTATCACACCATTGACGAGATTATGAGTAGTGTTCGTGCAAGTAGAAAGAACACCCCTATTCACTACCACCACCACCACCCTGGTAGTGTAGGAGGTGATCAAATCGACGCTAGTATCAACTCAGAGCATGGTCGCAGCTCTTTGGAAGCGTCGACATCATCTTTAGCCAATTTTCTTCGAGCCCTTGACAATGTACAAGATCGACTCCAGAAAACATCAGTGTGTTCAGACGCGTCGTTTTCTGGCTCGTACTTTTCAACTCGTTCTGATGCAGTTGATTTAAGTAGTTTTGCTCATGGTACTTCTAGGCCAGTAAACGCCAGATATAAAAGAACTGCCTCACCTCTCGATCAGTCACACGACAGTGTAGATAGAAAAAGAAAAATGGGAATATTCCAGCCTGGGTTTTCGTACGTCAATTTTGGTTACAATCCTGAAGAAGAAGAGGATGTCGCTGATACGCAAAATTCTATGATGCGTCGAAAGAAACTTCCCCAGACAATGGAGGAAGATTCGCCGAGCAGCAGTTATGGTAACAGCGACAGTAATGATAATGATAATAACAATGACAGCATGTATATTTCAAAGAAGAGGTAGCAATGAAAACTGCAATTATATCTTTTGGTACTTAAAACCAACCTGAACTAGGGTAATCATCGAAAATGCTATTTTGTTTTGTTGTAAGTCTATTTTGTACATATTATATATTATCTTCTTCTGTTATTGTGATGTCCGTTAGGTCTTTTCTTGTTACTTAAATCATTTTTGTTATATATATGTAACATAGTGCAGACTGCCATAAAGATTTGAAGAAATGCTGTGAGATTAACATGATGTATACGGAATATAATTATTTTCGAGCTTCATAAACAATTATGGATAACCATGAAGCATCACACTTCTAAACTTGTAAAAATACTTAACAAATGCGAAATGCAATAGTTTTAAGGTACGTCGGTGTCTTTATGTAGTTATAATATTGCACGATTTATGAGCAGCGTCGTTGTTCGCTGTTTCCCCGTGAACCACTTTGTCCGGAGGCAAGGAGTATTGATAAATGTGTGCAAAATCGAGTCAGATAAGTTTAAAGAGTATTGTTTTTACCGTATGTGCCCATTAAACGTAGTACGAACGTTATCAAATAATAATGTGAGGCGGGTTTTCCTGTAATTGCGATCAATTTTTTTGTAAAGAGACAAGTACACTATGCTCGCTATAAAATGAACTTTCACTACTTACTGCGTAGCTTGTTTTTGCACATACACTTGAGCTTACTAATTAAATAAATACAAATTTCTGCGTGTTCTAGCTAATGGTGAACTTTATGACATTGAGAGAGGTCATTCTTGGAATACAACTAGTATTATATTATATTGTTATTCTGGCAATCAAGTAATAAAATGAGAATATCATTTGTAAAAGCTTATTAGTCAGGTAGACATTTACAAAATACCTTATGAGACAGGATGATGATATAGATTCAATTATCCTGAAAGAAAAATTCGATCTGATTGCAAACACTAACTCTAAGAAATCGTTACTAATAAATCGCTAGTTAAACAGCAAACAAAAAATGAATAAAATAATGCCTTGACTCTACAAAGATGTTAAAATTACAATAAAAAATTGTTCATTGACATTGACGTGTTTTAGATAATATTTAATGTCGGAAATACAGATAACTTAACCCATCTAATTTATAATAATAATTACTGTTTCAACGTAATAAAATTTATTTAAATGTAACTGTACAAAAAGCAAAACATAGCTTGTATCACGGTCTTTACGTTTTACTGTGCTTTCTACAAAAAGCAATGCTGAAATGCAGTTTTTTAGATCTTTAAAAGCTGGGAGATGTGGATTATTTGGTGCATTTGATTTATTTTCGTGCCAATAAATCTTTTAAAATAAAATGATTGTTGGCATTGGCACGAGAAGTATCCATCAAAATAAATTTTATAACTTGATTGCATTTAAAATATTTATTACAACTCATCTCAAGAATATACATTTGACTGAATTTCACTTCTTCCTATCTACACAAGTTCGTAAACACTGTACACAAATTGTTTGCTTCCAGTTTCAAGCAACGATAAACTCTTCCATTAAAAACTATTTTACCAGTCATTAAACTTACATTAAGTACCTATAACATAGTAAAAGCGCCGTATTTTACTTACACATCTATTTAAAAAGATATTTTGCGTACACAATATCCACAAATAAACAAAATCGAGCTTAATTAGACAATTAAATCATGTCAGTATCCCATATAAAAAGATGTTCAAAACAAATTTAAGTAGTCATTTTTAATAAAATCAAAATTATCATAAAAATACAACAGGAAAACTTACACAGAATTTTAAAGAGATGCATACTATGCAGACACATGTTTGCCTGCCCTACTGTAATGACATAGTCGCTGATAAATCAACTAAGATTTAAGAGATGATGATGAAGCAGTTTTCTATCATTATTTTATCTAGTAAGTTGTTTGGGATCATAAGAGTAAATAATATTTCGTCTAGTATATATATACCTATGTCAATTCGTCACCTACTTTACCAAACTAGCAATTTCGCATATTTTTATTACTTGGAAGAAGGAATGAATTTCTACCTTAAAATTGGTATACAACACAAACGAGGAATAAATTCCTTCTACAAACATTTTTTCGTCCTTTCGTTAAAAATGGGTGAAATGGACGTTCTCCTCAATGACTACAGCTATACATGCTTATAGACTTCATGAAGTTTGTCGAAGAGGATCCAAAGACTCCAGTGGAAAGTCGTCGTTGTGTATTCCTCTACTAAATCCGAGCTTCATTTCCTCAATCTTCTTATCGAGGATTTGCAGAGCGCTGTCAATGTTTTGTGGCTGCTGAGCTTTATAAGAGTTGGTCAAGTTGTTTTGGAATGTGAAAGCATTGGCAGCTCCTTCCCCGTTTGCAAACAGACCAGTCAAGTTGCTGTAATTTTTCGACGAGTTAATTGACGCAGCTGACAAAGAGCCATTGTTCATGTCATTTAGATTGAATGAGTTGATGCCGTTCTGAGTTGTTCCACCGTTTGCAAACGGGCTCATGTTGTTAGTTATCCCGTTCACTTGTGCTGGAAATCCGTTATTAGATGAAAATACATTATTAGCTGTCACAGAGCCGTTTACATTTCCATTTGTTTTTGAAAAATCAGGCATGCCGAAAGGATCCGGAGACGTGAAAAACGGGTCCGAGCCAAAAATATCTGTTGACGAATTGTTGCTTGATCCATTGACGTGATTCTCTGTTTTCTTGCCTTTTGGTGGCGGAGAGACTGTGAAGTAGCATTTATAATTTATCAATGATTAATTATTTGTATCATAATATACACATTTTTATTTTATTATTATTACTTCGTGGTGGCGCTTCGATTCCATCCGGTGCACCCCTTGGTCTAGAGTCGGAGTCGCTGTCGAAAAGAAGGCCATCTAAATGTTTAGATTCCTGTGCCTTTTTCTCAATCTCATTTGCAGTTTTTGCAAAATCCCTGTTTGAACAATAAAAATGAGAAACATGATGATAACATCCTTTTACATACAAGGGCACGACTATGTTTCATTTTAAATTATTTCCTGTGTGTAAAAAAGTTATGGGACTTACGCGAAGATTTCGTTTGCTGCACTGTTATTAGGGTTTCCTCTGGGCGGAACTGGCGGACAAATAAGTAAATCCCCTGCAACGTTATCTTGTGACGAGCTAGTTGAGCTGATAATTGATTTCCCGTCAGAGTTATTACACGAAGAGGAGCCTGAAACAAAATTTGTTTTGTTAAAATAAGTATATAACCCCCTTTCCGGTAACTGTATGTGTTAATCACAGGCTGACTCTTGTAGTTTCAAACCATTCATCATATAACTATTTAGGTTATCTCGTCTTTGCCAACTCGAACTCATTCATAATTTCATAGGTTTATTCACTTTTAGGGCCCATCCCGTAAACGTTACAGACCGAGTTTTACGCGTAGAAAATAGGTGGACTGCCAGGTGTACAATGCAGTGGCTATTAGAAATACAGTGTTAAAAAAGACAAAAGATTGTTTGAACAACATCACCAGTGCAGTCTCATCTCATCTCACCATCATAAAATGTCTAACTCATCATATTATTGGAAATTATACTGATTTTGTTTATTGCATACTTAAAAATCATTATGCACACAGCTTGTGATTTACTAGCCCTAGTTTTTACATGGTAAGTGCTTTTGTTTTTATGGGTTGTTTTAACGAATGTCGAATGGAACGGATATAATGAAGGCCGTTAGTTTTTATTCAGAAAAAGGGCTGCAGGGCATAACGCTACAACACTTCATTTCAACACTGTTGCTGTTGTACATCTGCAGGAATGTATCAAGTCTCGGTATACGTAATTTCGAACGGGGAGAATGTCTCCTGTACTTTGGTAGGGAGTTCACCACGAGTGGAGTGGAGACGATGAGTTGGCGGCTTGTGTCTTCTACTACTAGTCTACCAGAATAACTCCATCCTATTCATCCTCATCATTTCACCATTATGCACACAATATCCAAACTTTGTTAGTCTTAATTACACTGGCATAAAGCGAGTTTTGATTACGCATAAACTAGCCAGGAGGTGCATGTGCAATATGCATTTTGCACGCAATGGACACAATAAAAATCCTTGGCCCCGTTCAATTGCAGCAGTTAGAGTCAGAAAACTTTTCGATGGTTGTCTTTCATTCTTTCTACAGCCCAGATTAAAAGTGAGCACAGGATAAGTGTTTGGCATTGCATTGTTATGCACGTATGTATATTATTTCAGTCAACATTATGCTGGCTGATTCTTAGGAGAAAGGAAATGTCAACAGCAAAGACACTTCTTATCGTAAAATGTATGAATATATACTACAGTTACGATCTTGTACATCACATCACATCCTTCACGTTGGGTCCATATGTGCAGAGTATGATTACACAGCGTACATAACGTCACACAACAACCTAAAAACTGTTACTGCTGAATGTACATACATTTTTAAAGACGCCTTTTACCTAAACTTGAAAGATAGAATTGACAGAAAGACTACACAAGAACACCTTTTGAATGTAATTTTTATATTTTCGAAATCATTCAGTATGAGAAAATTGAAAATTGAGCCGTTTTTACTAAAATCGTCCTTGCTTGCTCTATTACTGTGTAACAACACGTCGTAGACGGTATCGTACGTTTACATTTTTGATACTGTACCAATTTTTTGTTAATCAACGATTAAAAAGTTTGTCCTCTTTCCCAATTTATAAAATGGTTCAGCAAGGTATTGATTTACTGCTCTCATTTGTTATTAGAAATGTGTACTATATTGTGAAGTATTTGATTATTATGATAATATGCGTGATTTTAATTTTGCCCTCGTACATTTAATTGATGTCACGACTTGGAGAAAGATGTACATACAAAAAGGGGTTACTTTCATAACTTTAAAATTGCAGCTCTCCATGCACAACCCATTTGTGACCAAAAGGTGAGTAGGTACACATGATGCTGCATGCATCGTGCCTGCATGAATACAGCAATGAATGACGAAACCTGTTGCTTAACGTATTCAAAATATAATTCAAATGTGAGTTGTTGTGGGTTTGCTCATGTGCTATATTATCAGTAATAATAGGTACAGTTGTTTGGTCTACCAAAATGATGGGTTATCCTCATATCCCCACCGCAAACGTAGATTGCGCAATCATTTTTTGTGGATTTCCTTTTGGTGTAAAAAAATGTGCGAAAGTTGACCTCACGGACTATTAGGACAACTCTGTTACACTAGAGATAATGGGTCATCTACCCAATATTTACCTATCTACCGGGATATTATACAAAAAAAATCTATCTACATATGTTTTATTTTTAGTTCAAGCTGTTGATAACTATCTTTATACAAAAGGATGCAATCACATATTCTAAACTACAAAATGTTGTTATTACTGCTTCGCCTCGCCGTGCCGCGGCGTCTATTTTTACCTGGAAATCGTGTTTTAATGAACTTATTCCTTAAAGGATATCCGGATCACTGCATCCGTTAATTGTTTTTCACGTCTTAATTTTGAAATTCCCTATCCCATCTCAGATTATGCTATAAAGTAATGTGAATTCCAAGGACGTTTTGTTCATTAGACTGGAAAGAGAGAACATAAATGCATTGTTCGGTTGGGTGTACAGGGGCGCATCGGCATCAGAGCAGAGAGCAACAACTTGTATCGTATTTGTGCTCACCAATAGTTTGTATTATTAAATTAATATTAATAAATGTTCAAAGGTGGAAAAGAGCATTTCAAGTTCACAAACAAGATGCTTCTTCATTTCCAATGGTTCCTTTCGTACGAAAATGGAGGTAGGTGCGTAATTATTATCAAAACATTCCTTTTGCTCATGTTCGTATTCGTAGTACTGAAGTACAAGCCATGTGAATGGAATACATTATTTTACAGAAGTATTTGTACTTTGTACAAGCTTGTGCCAAGTGCCAGTCAACTTACCAGTTTCTCCGACGAAAAAACAAAACACCTATGCACATCTCCATCCTTGGCAATAAACGAAAAAAATTTCTTCTCCGCTTTATCATCTGCACAGTACGAGATTTGATGGAGTGGGAACTGATGGAGAACTTTCTTTCCTTTCGGCTCTTGCACGGCTACGCCATCTATTGAAACTGTAACTTCAGCCTGTAATATATTACCAAAAATATTGTTCAGAGTTCTTCTCCTCTCGCTTTGGTTTTCGTCGAATGTTGCTTACGTAAAAGTACAAACATGCGCATGCATGAGTCAAACGTAATCAAATGAATATACCTTTGGCGTTTTTCCTCCTTCGGCACGACGAATTTCTTCATCCAGCTTCAATTTACGGATACAGTCTTTAACCACGTCAATTCCTTTAGGTTGCTCAGCCTCCGTTACACCCAAAAACTGTGAATAAAATGTATGTGTTAATTACTAATTAAATGATTAGGCACGTTCGTTCACAAAACGGATACAATACAGGTTACAGTTCGTTAGATATCATCACTCTTAAAACATTTCCCTAATCAGAAAAACTTCATGTATAAAACAGAATAATTCATAATATGTAGCATTGCAATACGCTGTACTATCATCGCTTATTTTTTATATTCTGCATTCTTAGTCATTAGTATAGGTACAAATATGTAAACATGTAACAAGAGTTTGAACTCGGTCTTCATAGAGGATCACGATATAGTAATATGATAAGAACAAATTCACATGACATAAGTTTGTGAAGGACCACGGCTCAACCGACCAGTTTTCAGGAAAAAACATCAGAGGAGGCAGCACTCAATTGCGGACTGTTGACTCTCCTTTTTCTCACATACACGGAAATGCAAGTTTCCTTTTACAGCCAAAATATACCTAATAGCTCTCTACCTATCTAGCTTACTCACCAGGTGAGTAACAATAAAATATGAACTTTAGCTCCACGCTACTGCGCGGATTGCTCATAAGTACATTTTAGAACTTACACCATTCTTATATATATCTCGTCTAAAATGTGTAATAATGGTTGGATTTGCATGACATGTAGTTAAGTACAGGCACGTATTCATTTTATCAGGAATATTAATATTAACTCTATACCGGTACTGAATTATTATAGTGCGCAATTACGCGATAGTCATTTCAAACCCATGACGTGGTGGTACAGTGGTGGTGCTGTCATGAGAAGGGTTAATTTTATGTTTGCATATTAGATATATGGGATAGAGTAGTAGTATTCTCTTGTGTTCTTCTTTTAATCATTCAATTTCTGCTTAGCATGACAAGAAAAAAGAGGAAGAAGCCCACAAACTATAAACTGCTAAATGAAAAGGGCTAAGGCAGATGAACTCTTGTTCTCCGCCTTCAAAATAATAATGAGAATTCCGGTATAGTTGCTGCATGCACAACCCTAGATTCTAGCCGTGATATGCGGTCTGGCATGTCAAACTTTTGAGAAGCTCACAGTACTTGTCTTGTCTGTGCGTAAATGTGCCCTCATATAATATACATAATAATTCCCTGCGTTTTAAAGTACCTAGCTAAATACACATAAACTAGTAAAGTGCACTCTTTGTACTTGAGGTTTTCTCATGCGTTGACATCATTTTGCAAAATTTTGCAAAAACTACTAT
This sequence comes from Callyntrura sp. NNG-2020, assembly GCA_027744055.1. Classification (NCBI taxonomy): domain Eukaryota; kingdom Metazoa; phylum Arthropoda; class Collembola; order Entomobryomorpha; family Paronellidae; genus Callyntrura; species Callyntrura sp. NNG-2020. Next base: position 14,665 of record JAHZNE010002457.1, read on the forward strand.
GTTGCCACCAAAGAAAGACATTTATAGTAGGCAGGCAGTTTTTTGACATCGAT
>JAHZNE010002459.1:0-46835 GCA_027744055.1 Callyntrura sp. NNG-2020
ACTTTCAATCTGAGGGGTTTCAATGTTGGAATTAGTATTTTAAATTTTTGTTTGATTTACTATATTCTTGGATTCTACAATCCGGTACGTAGATTTAATTAATTCTTTTGTAGCAATTTTAAAATGCATTATAACTGAACGGTAGATTAATAATTGTAATGCACTTTCAGAACATGTGTCATCTTAAACGCGCTATATCTGCCCTAAACATCTCAACAGTTCCGATTTTGTACTTTTTCTCATTTTTATATTATACGGATGCTGTGTCTACAGCCTGTATTTTATTGATGCATTCCCTTTATTTAAAAGGTCGATTTGGATATTCTGCATTGGTTGGTAAGTTACAAATTGTAAGATTAAAGTATGACATTATCATCTAATTGTATTGCCTAGACTTACTTTATATTGACTGAATTTTGTTTATTTTAGGCGCATATGCGGTGTTTACCCGGCAGACAAACATCGTCTGGGTGTTTTTTCACGGAACAAACGCCATATTAGAAATTATGATGGAGAAATTCGGAGAAAATGTTTTCTTGATTCCCTTGGAAGCTAAAAAGTTTTTTACACAGTGTATTTCATTTCATAAAATCGGGAAGACTAAAAGAAATAAGCAAATTTCAAAACGATCCAAGAAACCGCTGAATATGAGACCGTACAATAATGGTGAACCAATCCGTCTTTGGAAACTTTGCGGGGACGATTTTATCGACCGAGGATGTGGATATGTCGTTGTTGGGTTGATCTTCTCCATTTTTGTTGTTTATAACGGTAGCATCGTAGTTGGTGATAAGGATGCGCACCAAGCTTCTGTTAACTTCCCACAGTTTCTTTATTTTGCTTTGGTATTTGGTACATTTACCCTCCCATTTATGGCAACTAGAGTCAAATCTGTATTCTCTCAACTTTTTGATTCTTCGTACAATTTTCTATTCGTGGGTGGAGCTTTTGCCATTGCAATTTGAAAATGTCCCGTGTTACCGCTATCTCTTAATCTTTTTCTATATGATGGTTTGGAGTCTCATAGTTGTCGCAAAAGGGGAAGCAAAACTTTTGGTGTACAATTTCATTTTCTGTACTACGTTAAATCTCGTCCCCCAGTTACTACTAGAGTTCCGTTATTTTATTCCTTCTTATCTGTTCGCTCGGCTAACTTTTAAGAATGTTTCCTGGTTTGAACTGATTTTCGAGTTCTGTATTCATCAGGGCTTCAATATTCTTACTATGTATATTTTTTTGAACATCCCATTTCGGTGGGTTGATACCCCTGGTATCCAGCGGTTTATGTGGTAGAATTTGATACAAATGTTTGATTTCTGCCAAGGAATAGAGTGGAAGTGTAAAACGCATTCAGAGCTACCAAATGGGGCATTTTACCAACATTTTATTCCATCGTTTTTGCATTTGTATTTGAACATTATTATGTAATATAATTATGTAGCATATTATAGTGTTAATGGTGAGTATGTACTATAATTGTAGAAGTATTTGTCCGTTAAGGAAGATTAGATTTAAGCAGAATTCAGAATGGTGATTTTCTTGTTTAGGTGGAATTTCATGTATTTATTGTTATGCTTCCACGCTTGAACATGTTCCGGCGTCTAATGTATGTAAAATTTGTTTGGTTGTACAGACTTATATACCTTATTGTTAGTATTTTTGCTATATATCTGCTGTATTTATGTCTACGCCTTTTTGTAATGTTGTGCCAGTTTGAAATAAAGATTTAAATATATATACAAGGACGGTCAGTAAAATAAAATTATTTATGGTTTTAATAAGGCTGAATACTGCTGGCATCTCAAATCTTCAGTATAATTCATTAATAAATTAGCCTTTTCCTGCAATTTTACGAAGCATAGTTAAATCTAATGTAGAGGCGATACAGTTATGAGGATTCCAAAGTTGGCTAGTTTACTCAACAATTAATGTCATTAATTGTCTTATAACAGCATACCATTTTTTCGATTACGAAAGGTTGAAGGTTAAATATATTCAAACAACTACTTCCAGCGGGTATGGGTAAAACCATTTATAGGTATTGATAAAACATCTAATTGCTCTGTAACTTCTTTACAGTCGTCAGTAGACAACTGCCTCGCAACAGGTAATACAGAACGTTGATAAAGGAACACTAATTTTCATTGACTCACATTCTTATAATAAGTAACTGCAGCCCACACATTCGGCGTTACCAAAATCAAAAAAAGCTTTAAAAATAGGAAAAGCGACAATCTTACACGTCTTGCTATTCAAAATAGATGAATAAGCCATTGAATATGTAATTATATTAAAACACACTTCAAAAGTTACAGTAAATAAATTAACTTTAAATTTAAGTATGTAATATCAAAACACTTTAAAAAGTAAATGTACAAAACAACACCACAAAAGACCAAAAAGATTTTATTCTCAAAATACCCGTAGTTTTCGAGTACAAACTTGTACGTACGACCGGACGACGGACGATCCTACAGATTGAAATGGAAAAGGTGTACCGCTACCTAATAATTGCATTAAAATTAACAGTATTGCATTGAAGCAAATAGTAAAAATCCAAACGATCAGAGTAACTAATCAATTGCACAAACTGCGTAGCTCAACAATTGTCTGCCAACATTTTAGCATACACTAAGATGTTTTGGGGATAATTGTCCATGATTTGCATAATGTTGCATAATAAAATTTTCAACTACATTTTTCTATGAAGATGTATATGATGATGTAAAAGAAGAAATTACTTGTAATACTATTACTACTTTATAGTCCGCCATCTTCTAAGTTCCTAGTTTTACTTTTGGTAAACTACAGTTGTTGCTGTTGCTAACTACAATCGCTGTTATGAATTAAATTTCATTTCAGGAAATCAGAAGGAATGCCGTTCAGAAATTAACAAGAAATAATTAATAAACAATATTCGCTTTTAACACTATTAGATTAAATGAAGTACGCTCAATTCCAGATCGTGTGGGGACAATACGAGATGGGCAACTTTGGTGTACGTTTTGCCAGCTTCCAATTAAATCTGAACTAAAATTTATCTCAGATAACCATTTGAAATAATATTACTCCACTAAGAAATCAATTTCCTGCGGATAACTTATCCGTTCACATACCTTTAGCATTTAATAAAAACAAAATGTGCCGTTTCAAAACAAAACAACTCGATTTTTACATTGTATTTGGGTTAGGGATTGTTAAGACACATGCGTTGTGTATTTATTCCTTATACGAATATTTTACAAGAAAAATTTGCATAACAATCAGAATCTTTAAAATTACATAATGCTGTATACCTTGTTAATACGTAATTTTTTCGAGGCAATAGCTATTAGGTGGTACATGTACATATAGCAGCAGCTCAAATTCGGTTTTTGGAGTAGTGTAACGCTTGTAATGCATAACTTTTCATAAAGATTCTACGAACACATCATACCTATATGATTCTCAATACCGAATCGGAAAGTTTGAGTTTGAATCAGTACAACGATTAGGGAAAGTAGGTGTGCTTTCTAGCATAGTATGCTAGACGTCTTATCTTAGAGAGAAATGTCTTACGTGTAACTACTGATAGACGATAGAGTCTATAGAGGAATTTGAGGGGTTTATAATTACTTAGAAATTTGAACTTTTAATAAGATAGCGATGGTGATGGTAATAGTGGTAGATAAAATATCAAGTGTGCAGTTAATTATGCCTATTGGTGTAGAAGTATTGAACCGGACTTCGAAAGTACTGGACTTCAAAGTGGTCGGGGTTAATACTAACGACTTTACTCGTCACTGAATGTCATTCAGTGAATGACTCGAATAATTGACTCGTGTCAATTATTTTATTTCAGGTACGTCATGTAGTTATGGACATATGGTACCACAGACTAATTTCAATGCATAATCTAAATGTTAATGTTAATTAAATGAAAATTAGGATTTCGAAAGGAAGGACCATGGGATATTATTCCATTCGGCAGCGGGCCTGCCTTCGAAAGAAAGGGTTTCGAAAGAAAAAAAACTGGGAAGAAGTGCCCTCGAAAAGAGTGCCCTTCGGTGGTTAACCCGGCTCCCTTCAATTTGACTCTTATAGGGAGAATCAGAGAGCACTGAAGTATATACACGTTCATGAAACACTTGAGAACTACTTGAGTACAAGTACTGAAGCACAGAAAATATATTTTGCCAAATTTGAACCCAAGTTGCAATCCAAAATTTAAAAAGGTAGTATATGTTTCGGTCGCCAAGGGGCGCCACCAACATGTAATTTTCTAGAACTTTTATTACTGATAACTGGGAAGATTTTTACCACCCTGTAAGTTCATTGGAACAAGGGCTCTTGATGGTCCGAGGAGGCCAATTACACAAACACTAGAAATTTAGGTGAATGAAGCAAATTTTAGGTTTAGACAACCCTCTATAATAAAAATTAAATTAAGATTTAGGTAGTAGTATGATCCTGATCGGAATAATTTCCATCTAATGGAATGTATAAGATTAACAATCCTTCACTGCAGTAGTAGCCCTGCAAAGGTTTACTGGAAATTACGTAGGAACAGCCTGAACGAAATATCATGAACGGCGTTGTACTTGGGAATTTTCGAGGTGATATACAAGCACAATTCGCGAGACCTGTGGGAGTAATAGTAAGAAAATGTTTGAAATGGCATTAAAGAACAGGGCACGGGGAAAGATGTGAAGTATGACCTGACTGAGGCGTGAAGTATGATATATTTTTATTGGAAAGCCGGGCAAGATATTTTACATTGATGCACAAGGTGAAAGCAGCCTGGCACGTCTCATTTCTTTTCTATTCATCATTTTTCTTTTGTTACGTTGCATGATAAAATGCACTTTGGTAAAATACGCATATATCCATCAAAATCCGTAAGAATGAGTAATGTACCCATTGTATTCACGCAAAATCAAAATGAGGGTTTATAGCTTTCCCTTTTTCCCTCGAAAAGGTTTGCTTGTCTTTTGTTTTGCCGGAGAGGTGCGATGTGATCACGACCAACCATACACCAGTTTATGCATATTGGAATCTTTCACAATAATCGGCGAGCTGTATGTCGGAAGGTGGTAAAATTGTAAGCATATCCATGCCTACATTCATTATTATTCTCTTATATGACGAGACAGACTCAGGCTGGGCGATGCTTCATTGAATTGCACAGATAAAAGTTTTTTTTAGGTTCGGTCAACCAGCCAGTTGGCGTCGCATGTTGCCCAAAGGTTTAAGAATGAAAACGCGTAGCCTTCTGCTGGTGAACTCACAAACATCTCGTGTGTCTAAACGTCTTACATGAAACTTTCAACAAAAGCTCGTTTCCCCAGCAAAGTATCCGGTCAACTCTTCCTCTGTTGGGGAATCAACGTCCAACCTAAATCAGCAACTAAACAATATCGAAGTCTCGACTTTCTTCAGATCGACTTCCGGATTCTCGCGCACTCAATTACAATTGGCCACTGCGTGCAGCAGTTTTCTCCGTCCTTACAGACCTGTTCGTAGTAAACCTGATTCTGGATTTTTAATGAAGCCACAGTTAATGTGCGTATTGGATTCGGCAACTTTACTACCTGCCAGGGAAAGCACTAAAATTTTCAGGGAACTTTGCTTGTTTGCTCATTGTTCCCATTAGTCATGTATGTCTCCAAATCTCTAGTTAACTTTGTAGTGGCAGAGGAAACGGCTACATGTCATAAAAATGAAAATTTACTTGCGTATGAAAGTCTTACGTACTTAATGTTCGAGCATGTCCATTGTTGATTTTATGATTTGCCCATTACTTTAATGAGCTTTTAATGGAGACGTCTTAACCGACACACAGTTTTATGCTTGACTTCCCGCCTAATGCAGTCTCTGCTCCCATATGTAGTGTAGTTACTACCGCTCCACTTTACTGTATCATGGGGGGAGATAGGTAGCGTCTTACCCTATTTAACATTTTTTTTATTACTGCCTTGCTATACCATATCACCATCACCTCTACCATGCTGTTTTTGGTACGTTGCCCTATCAGCTTGATAAATGTAATAATAAAACTGTCCAATACTTCGTTATATACCATGCGAAGGATTTACAGGGAGTTTCTTCTCAGCCACAATATTTGATGTATTATTTAAACCTTCGGCTTTCCTGTTATAGCAAGAAAGGCCAATAAAACTCGACCACTTAACTGTTTCTTTTTTCGTACATGACAATTTTTTCATTTTTGATCATACAAACGTGTTGCTGCGTGCTTCCGTGAAAGAGCATGTATAAGTTGCATAATAAAATAAAAAATAGCAATGAAAGTTGATACAGAGGGTACGTTACTGGCCCATTCTCCAGTGATCTGGTCCCCCAAAACCATTTTACCCCAAACAGATCTATTCTGGTTTTCTTCTGAAGCTCTTATCCTCAGAGATCGTCGTAGTAGATATCAATACATTTCATTGTCTGGTCCACAATTTGGCTAAAGTCATACAATGTGCTTATTATGCTGATAATGCTAATGCGGATGTTCTAGTTTCTGTAATGAACCGAGCGCATTTTTGGGGGAAATCTTCATTGTCTCTTGTTATACAATACTGTGTATGCGCATGCACTTTTTACGGAGCTCAACCATTAAAAGTGCCATAACCGAAGTACCTTCATCGGTAATTGCTGTTTATATTCTTCTCTTAGAGAATTCCATCCTGTTGAACAATGTTTTAACATTAGGCTCTGCTAGCCCATTGTTTACCAAATTCCGGGAGCTGTCTCTCAGAACTCTTTGAAGCAAGATTTTCTCGCAAGAGATGTTACTGTTTCCATTTTGACTGTGTGGAAACATTCCCAGTCATGCTTTCTTTTATGGTAACGCTATTGCGTATTTTTATGAATTTCTCCCGGTTCATGTAAACTTTACTGACTTTTTCGGAAAATTAACATCTTTTGTTGTTCCATGCTTAATTCAACATAAAAGTATTTAGCAAATACAAATATATGGATTACCGATTTTGCATTTCAAAGCATTAAAGAAAAGCAAATTGCATACTTTTGAAAGGTCTGTACGATTCGCACCATATTGCACGTTACCTTTTCAGTAGCCTTAAACAAGATTTTTTTTACAAATAGAGCCTACCTGTGATTTTACATGAACAAACCTGCCATATTTACACATTTATCAGCATGGCAAGTGTTGGTACGCATATATTTATTTATTTCTGGGGTGGGAAATGGCCCAAAAAAGATATCGTGTGATAAATAACAGACTTGATCTAACAGAGACTCATAACATCCGGAGAAACGGGTTTGGGGTAAAAGGGACTAGAACTCCCAGAATGACCGACATACATAACTTAAACGATATATACATAACATGTGCGAAATTTGCATATTACGTAGTTTTTCCATCAAATGAAAGTGTCTTCATATCCGCTTGTACGTAAAACTGTAAGAATTTTAAATCCCCGAAATTTCACTCTGGCGATAGTTTCATTAATTTCTAGAAGCGTTGTCATAGGCAGCCATCACGTAGTCAAAAGGACTCCTCTCTTAATACCCATGTATTTCTATCCACTGAGATACACTCCTACGTTCGTCCTAACAAAGTCGGAATTCGTAGAGAGTTTTATATGACAGGCGTAAATCAAAAGAAAATATAACATATTCCTTTGTCTATCGTTGGGTCCGAGCGTTTGTAATTTTATAATATACACTTGTGGTATATAATACTACCACTATTTTTTTGTTTTACATAATGTCATGTTTATAAATGTTCATGTATTCTATGTGTACACAGTACACAGATGCATACAACATACATGAAATTGTATCACTCTCAAGAGCTTGGGAAAGTAGGTACCATTTTAAGAAAATCCCTTTACTTCTTCAGGCTTTCTTATACGTCATGCTTTTTAGTCTTTTCATGATTTTTTTTCTATTGCATCTCTCCCTCTCTCTCGGTTCTTGTGGGATTGCGACTGTATGTGGGTTGGTTGTGAAGAATAAAGAAATATCAACAACATTGCCCCTGTAAGAAGTTATAATATAAAAATGTCTTACATGGAGCCATAATGGTTATCTTCATCATAATCATCCATATGTATGAAATGAAGAGAAAAATATATAACACAAGATGTGTGTAATGTGAAGCAACGACGAAGAAGGGTGTGAATGGCCACCGAACGTGGTAAAACCTTAAAGATATATTCTTTCCACTGGAATTACACAGGGTTGCATGGGAGCTTTCCCTTTCTTCTAGGCTTTCCTTTCTCAGCTATCAACACTGCAGGAAACTCTCTCTTCCCTCGTACAGCCAGAAACAAAAACAGATTCCTCTTTTCTCTCTTTTCATACGAATTGGAGTAGAAAAGAGGCAGTGGGAAAACGATGCGACGGATATATATACTTGCCTTTCCAGGGAAGAGAAATGAATGTTTGTCTTTGTCGACATCATTTTTCCCTATCAACGTAACCATTTTTGGGGGAATTTTGCGCACTCTTTTGGAATGATACACATTTTATGGGAAACACAAAATCCTCCTATGATTAAATGGTCTATAATTATAAATGGCATTAATGGCAGGACCATTTTAATAATGAAATGTACCCGTTTGTTGTCCTCTCGTCTGTCCGTTCGTATGCGCACATGACAACGGGGAAGTGAAAGTAGTTTTACTTATATTATGCTACAATAATGAAACTCTCTTCATGCATTTAGCCGAATTAAACGTTAAAATTAATTCACAGGATCAGAAATACATAACAATATTACAGATATCAAATTATCGTACGTTTTTGTAGTTTTCGGATTCCTTTAGAAATACTAGACAAACAGAACAGGACGAAGTTCTTATATTTATCGCAGAGCGTATGTTCCAGCTTAATATAAACTCCACACATACACACACACACACACACACACACACAATAATATGCATATTTGATATGAAAACTCATTAACACAATAGACATCTGTGATCATCATTCCACAAGGTAAAACAATGCTCCATGCCGCTACACTTTTGTTACGTTTACATCGCATCGCAACTTAATAATGCCCAGACAGACTTAAAACCAGGAACGTACCTGAGAGAATCTCACGTTTGCTTCCCTTTAATTTGATTGTAAATCACTTTCTGTGTAAGCAGTGTATAAGGCTAGAAAAAGTTAAAGCATAAATTTACTGCCTGTTCTGTACACGTGCAGATTCCAGAAATAAGTATATTTTGGCTGCGTCAAGACGTCGTTGTATATATGTATATATATATATCAGGTAGATGCACACGTCATCATGCTCCTGTTTCGTGAAGACAATGACTTTATCCAGGGACAAATTTCATTAGAATTGGACAGACGCAAGAATTGTGGTAAAATATCAGAGCGTCTACAGCAACAACACTTTTGTCATCATCGTATACATCGTCTCAACCGGAATTTCAAAATTTGTCTGTACAGTTTACCTTGGATGGCTGAGCAAGATTCTACAAAACAAAAGAAAGTGCAACATAAAAAATGACAAGCACACGTTGCCCGCCAATAAAGTGAGTGCTCGTATATGCTGAGTTGGCTCATTCACTCCCAAGAAATGCAAACAGTAGAGTAGCGTCAAAGTCCACACACAAGGCCAACGCAACGGTAGCCAGTTAATAGCAGGCATATAGAGAGAGAGGGGAGATACCACATAAAATACGAAAGATATCCACCACTAAATTAAGTTACCGGGGCTTTTGTAAAATTATAACAAAGAGAAATGTTAGTTGAATAAAATTAGTCCACATGAGGTCCCCCATTTTTATCAGCCATATTGTTGTAAAGAGTAGAATGCGTGTGTGTACACCGTAGGTAATATGTAATGAAATTTTCTCCGGGACCATCCTGCCAACAGCATATAGTAGCTGGACTAGAAAATTTCCCATCTGCAGAATACACTTGAAAATGGAGGCTCTGCTCTGCTCCTGGTATGTTTTGATTTTTATGAGTTATGTGCATAACGAAACGACGCGCCGTACGCGTTCAACAATTTCGATTACCTTCTACTACATTACTTTAATAGAGGAAAGAGGAACGAGGCGTACAAAAAAGAGGATCGCTAAGAGACGAACCACCCTACCAAAATTTATTTTTCTATTCATCGCCGTAAGAATACGCCAGGCTATAAAATTCAGGCCTGGAAGTCACGTTTGAGGTTGTGGCAGGCGAATACTTTGAAATTCTAGTGTTATGTGTATCATTTTCCATTGATATCACAGGTGGACATTTGACCGCCCCGGGGCCATCCAAGCGAGGCGGGAAGGCTGAAATTCTTTTTTTTCTCGTCAACTCGTATTTTCTCTTCTTGACTCGGATTCTGTTTAGAGCAGATCTCTATCAAGTATCAAACAAGTGTCTGTCTTGTAGGTAACGCGCTGGAAAACATACACTTTATCACTTGGCTTGGAATTTCCAAGTTTAGTGTACAGGTGTTTGTGTTATGCAGCTAAAATGCTTAATATTAAAGCGGAAATGGGCTAAGAAAAGACGGATATTCATACGTACATTAGCATTTACCCATTACCAGGTGTAGTCATAGTAATAGTGAGAGAACTTGATATTCTATAGTTTCCTTCTTTGGGAACATTTGTCAGATTTAGTACTTTAAATGGAAATTACCTCAATAAAACTGTTCGATCCTCTTGAAATAAAAAAGTATCGAAAAGTTTGCTCAAATAATAGCATAAATTTCAAATTCGAAGGTGCAGCGCTAAAATAACGAAGGTACAATTAATTTGGAAAAATTGGAAGAATAGAGCGTAGTATCCAGTTCCACCTGTATTGAACGTGAATATTTTAGTATACCGTGTTTTTCTTTGACTGTTACGAAATGTTATGTATTGACGTTCATTTTCGCGACACACTTACACTGGAAGCTTATCGAATGCTATCAGAGAAAATGCCCTTGGATCGGAATCTATTTATTCCTTTACCCTTAAGTCATGTAGTCTTGTGCCCTTTACCTCTTTCTTCAGGAACTGTAGCCCTTGCTCTTTGAAAGTAAGTGCGTGTGGCGTTTACATTGCGTCCAAACCATTATATTAATTTTTACACGGTTAATAATAGCGTTTCTACTCCATTCAGGTGTGTATATTTGGAATGTGGCTACCCAGCTCTGCAACGCACATACATTCATTAATGCCGTGGTAGGTGTAATAATGAGATATTTAAGGTTGAGCCAATTCAAAACGAACGAGATTGCACTCTAAAAGTTGTGTTTTGGAGTCTCTTCTCGATAGTTTTTATTTCAAGACGAGCAGACGATTTAACTGTGAGGTACATCCGTAGTGAAAGATGATAATATCAACATAATTCAGCTGCACAGACTTGAAATTCAAAAAATGGGTGTACTGTCATGATACTTTATTGCTTCGACGAGGAGCACTAGTGGAACTATAAAATTGAAAACGCTTTCGGTGCCAATAACTCGTAGTGGGGGAAAACCCGAAGATGGTACTTCCATCAGCTTCTCCCTACACTGGATTTTGTGATGCGTTGTGAGATGAATCTGACGAAGAGAGTTATTCCTTTTCAAGGTGATATCTCCGTCGATGAAGTCTCAAAGCACCCCTGCAGCACAAAAGGTCCCAATCCTTTTACATCCCACCAGGCCAGTTTATGTAGAAAGGATGATACGATGGATAAGATACCGGATATAATAGCACCGGATCCAACGCCAGATTGGAGTGAAAAATGGTGCCTGTTTTTGTGTTAAAAATGTTAAAATCCCTGCTTCCACGAATCTTCCTCTCCAATCTTACAACAAGTTGGGTAGGTGTACAACTACCAAAAACCTCAAATCCTTTCGAATGGAAAATAAACAAACTATCTGTGAGATATACCAAAAGATCAAAGGTTAATGAAATGGGCATAAATTTTAATGGTTTAAAATTGCAGAAGGTCAAAGGTCGCATTCTCATTATTCAGAGTGCAATGTTTAACAGTACATTAATAGCAAATTCTTGTCACCATTCTCACACACTGACTATATGCTGGGTTGTTGAATGCTCTGCTATATGACATCACCGAACAGGTTGGCGTGAATACGTACTACACGTGTAGATGCAGCGATGAGTTTTTCCAAGTTGGTATGAGATCATGCTACGTAAAGTTAAGTAGTTTTAAGCTTTTCAGAATTTTTTTTTAAAGTGGGTACTTCTGCTTTGCTTCGAATGATGGTAAAACGACGTGTTTTAAGGGAAATAGGAAAATTAATGGGGCTGTAGTGTAACCCTTATGAAACGCAAGTTAACATGATCAACCGCCTCATTACTCATAAAAATGTCATTTTTATGAGTAATGAAGCGGTTGATCATGTTTTAAAGTAAACGAATGTCTGTAAATCTACTGTCGGATATCTCAATCCACAAACGTTTACTGTGTCGGTGTAAATAAACATGTTTCTTGCCATTTGGTTTGCATCACTTAATATCTCATTATGCCCAACACCGTAGGTGGTTTGTAATCAATGTAGATACACCCACAAACTACAGCCTCGCGGATTTACTGCTAAAAGAGTATAAAATCCGACTATGGTTATAGTGAAGGGCACTAGTACTACTAGTAAACCTAAAAATGAAAATGTTTCAAATGGTATTGCATTAGTACCTGTGTTGACATTGCCTAAGTGAATTACTGTGTACATAACGGCAAAAGAGAAAATATCCTTTACTGCTTTTCCATTTTATCCCGGAATAATTTTACTTCAAATGTAGTTGAAACTTCAGTACTTGCTTCCCACTCCACTCTTTCGTCGCATTCACATTTTTTCCTCAACAACAGTCAACAGTAGTAGCTTTTCGACTTCGACTGTGATACACTACATTTAACTGTCGTTTTCATTTGTGTTTGTTTAACTAAAGTTGTAATATGTATTAATGCCCATGAGAATATTTTTATTTTTCAAGTAACATTCAATGTTCCTGATAACCTTTTACCAATGCTGCATTAACTCATTCATGCTTGATCAGCAATCACTTTCGGATAAGTTTAGGATTACTACGTATGCATACTTGGTTGACAATCTGAGGATAATTTCACATGTAACACGTTGTCATAAGTAAAACGGCATTTTACTTTACTCAATACAACATGTAGGTTTTTTTACTGCAGCCTTAATGGTTTATTGCCAACAAAGTAGGCTTGTGTTTATTTATAAATTTGAGTTCATTACCGGTTCATCCCGTTTCCGAGTACAAATTCAGTTGATTGGCAGTAATAATTTATTCTTTGAACTCCTGGTCTAAATTATAAAAGAATTTGTATTTAATAATTTACTGTGTAGTTCTACTCAAGTGTTTTACGTTTGATAGCTATAGCGTCTTTGTAGCAACTTCTCTCGTCTCTGCTTTCGAACCGAAACAGAAAAATAAATGTTGACGCCATAAGAATAAATCTTAAGGATAGTGCTATGTTCGTCCCGTATATTTATTGCTCCCATCCTAGGTGGTTTTTTTTAACCGTCTCTGGAGAAGTCGCTCCCAACGAAACTATTTCAGTCTCATTTGATTTCGTATTTCTCCATCAATTTTTACATTTCTGACTTTTTAAGTCCGACTAGCTTTTCTCATAACATCTACACAGTAATACTTTGACGTTGGTAGAATGGATGAATATGCTCAGATAAATAGGCCCACTGCTGCTGGTTCGTTTTTAGTGTGATGCCCATGTGTTAAAGATATTAATAACCAGCAGAGAACATGACATACTAAAAGTTACTATTCAAAAATTCCAATCGCATAATGGGCATTATGATTTTTAAAAGAAAATTATTATTGTCATTAGTCATTTGATCGGAGTAAAATCTTGCTGCGTTGCCAATATTTTTTATATGGGATTATTGTAGAATTGTACCATCTCAGCCTGGTTGTGATTGTACCATGCTCTCACCTCAACTTCTTTTGCTTTTTCCTTTGTTAACTTCCACCAGTACACAACCACCATACCTTCTACATTTTACCTTTGTTAAACGAAATTTCCCTTTGGGTAACATGCAGCATTTATGTTTGATGAAATCAGGGAAAATGCTCATTCAATGCTTTCTATTCTTTTCTTGTTTGTCATTATGTATGATACTTTTACTTTCTTATGATTAGTATTTATTATTATTGCAGGTTTCAGGGGGAACCGGGAACTCCAACGAAACTGCCCTCTTGTCTCATTTTTCCTTTTACCGGCCGTACTCACAAAATCTCTTTGAGAGAAAGGTGAAAAAATGACGTCGCATTTTATTATCTTGTCTGTGTAGAGTGTGTCGTGTGTCTATTATTTTCTGTATGACTAACTATAGACTATGCGTATTTTTTTAGTCTTTTCTATGTAGCCAGTTTGTTTTGCTGTGTAGTAGCTAGGCACGAGTGTCCATGCGGCGGCAAGCGTCATAATAATAACACATAATAATATTTACTTTTAGGTGAAAGTAAACGAGAAAAGCACATTTAACATGTACCTCGTACCAATGTATACCTAAGCAGTGTTTATACTGAGATGCCAATAACAACGGCAGGGTCATATAAGCGAGTCGTGTCACCCTCCTCCAAATATTTTCCTTGAATGTCCATTGCTATTTGCTGTTGTTATTTGGTTCGTCTTTTTGCTTCGTCACATTTTCTCGAACACGAGCACCGCCAAAGTATTATAAGCACTTTTGAACTACTCTCTGCGGCCAGTCGAGTTTTCTTTCTGGACTTTTGTACCTCAAGGCATTGATAATAGCACAACAGATAATCAGGAATAATAATGCATAATATTGTGTGTTGAGTTATAGGAAAACACGTTGGCATGGACAACGCTGTATCAGTGCAGTGTCAGAGGTTTTCGTGTCGTCCGCTGCTTTCCACCGCACCAGAAAGAAACCCGTTCAGAAGCATCATCACCACTCCTTTTAGCATAGTATGCCGTTTCATCGGAAAAAGAAAATAATGTTTTCACTTGCACACACTTGTTTCCCCTTTTTGTACGTAAAACAGAGGGGAAAGGAGAAACATTGGATATTACGCGTGTTGTAGCCAGCAGACAAACACTTCTGGGTTTCTGCACGCTCTCCCTCTTGTTACATTTCCAGGCCGCTGAATTGTCGGAAAACCCTGTGAGCACTGCATAGCCGTTCTACCAAAGGCAATAGGGGAGGATACGACGCTATTAGGTTGCCCCTATCTTTCTTACGTGCTCCCCGGTTTGAGTTTTTCTCTTTTTGTACCACGGCTGCTGCTGGAGTAGCACTTACATCAAGCACAATTCGAGCTAGTCAATGCAGTCGTGTCCAAACAGTGGAAGTGTCAAGACGATGCTGTACTGTTTTCGTTGGGAAAAGTAGAAAGTGACTAGCTAGTGAACTCTTCACTGGCTTTTGTGTAGAGTATCGCCTTGCAAGTTTCTACCTTTCACCATCATAACAAACAGTGGTAATACTATCAACAACTGAACGGTGGTAGTAACTTGCTGCACACCATAGGCACACATGGCAAACGCGTGAACTTAACCGTCTCTCCTAAAAATTTGGTCATCTTCGATATTTTATTATCCCAGCGAATCCCCAGCTGGTGAATCTTTAATGATATTTAATAAGAATTAGATTCCTCTCGAAGAAAAATATCAGGGCCCCCCAGTAAATAACGAAGGACAACTTCAAAGTGTACACGGTGACCATGGTGACGTACGTGTACGCGCCCGTTCCAGCGCGGGGCTGAACCCACTTGCTTATTTTTGGAGTATGTAATTTCGACGGCGAGTCAATAATATTAATAGCTCTGCGGCTTTTTGGTGCATGCATGGACACTGGATTATTTGTTATGCAGGGAACGACAAAAATGAACACACGGTCGCATTTACGCAAACTTTTGTGAGTGGAGCAAGTGACAAAGCGACTAGACCAGGTATTTTCATAATGGTCCTGGTGAGTGAGGAAATTTGTTGAAAATTGGATTACTGTAACCAAGTATTGAGTACAAAGTAACTGTGTTATCATCTAAAACGTACTCCGCAAGTAGTCGTATAAAGGTGTCAGGCATAAGAAAGTAGGATAGTGATAATAATGTTGTCTGCGTGAGCAATCGGAAACTAATTTACGCAACAAATCTAGTTTTATTGACGTGGTGGTGTGGACTTGTCGGTGTAAATCCTCCTCTGTGAGAGAGAAACGCCAAGCACATCATCGTAAACTCAATTTTCAACTACGTATCCCATCATCCCCATAAAACGGCTGTCTTTTGACCGGCACCCTTTTTCAACGCTGTGGAGTGGCCTGACGTTGTGAAGAACCCTTTCGTAAACTTTACAAGTGTCATTTCACTACTTTGGAACTACAAGAGAGTGACGCTTCTAGTTGGGACTGGTTCGAGGATAGGGAAGATTCGTGCTTGGCAGCATTTTCACTCGTGCTATTAAACATTCGCCAAGTGAGGGTCCGTAAGTCCGTAGCAGCATGCAATTTCAATCTCGTATTTGGCCTGTGACACTGCAAGGAAGACGATTTTGAAGCGGTTCAGCTGTACAAATTCCCCCCTCTCATTTCGACAAAACTGGTAAGATTTTTTTTTGATTTTTTCATAGGAACGCTTAAAAAATGTAGGATACATTTAGCGTTGATTAATGATTAATAATTCTGCTTACGAGCGGATGCAAACACATGAAGGTTGCACCGTCAGGCTTGTAATGTAGCATGATACTTGGGTCGGAAAGGAAATCTATCGTCTCTAGGAGACCACGCAGAACTGCGGTGGCATAACCGTCGTTTGAATAAAATGCGTGGGTTCATGTGAACGTAGGTGTGTGCGTTCTAGGACATAAATCGTCTTTCTTCCACAATAGATTCATTCCGGGGAAAATCTGCGGATTTTCATAACCAAGCGCAGTGCATTACTTTCTAAATGTATCAAAGAGATATATAGTTAATGTAACTGGAAGCACTCTGAGCTCCTGCTGTATGAACTGGGGTAAAGAATGGGATCTCATTTAGAATTAGTAGGAAGGAGCATACGGCGAAGCGGAAAGGAATGGTTACAGGTAGATGTGGATGTTAGCGTGGAAACATTTTTCAACTTAATTAGCATCCATTTAACAGTTGTCATTCGATTTTCATCTTAGCGAAGATCTCCTTTCATCTTGCATATAGAGGTACAGTTCGCAAAATCGGGGTAATCAGATACATTCTAAGAACAGAATTCTGGCAAGGGAAATAGAACAAAAGGATGAATATTTTATTTATATATTTATTACAAAGCAGCGATGGGAAATTAGGAAAATGTTAATTAAAGTTGATTTTACTATTTAATTCTGATGAACCGTACTTGAGGTCATTTGTCCTCACAGTAGTTTTTATTGAATTGAGGTTTTCGGTTATAGGGACACAACAGTGTTAAATTATGTAAGAGTTACCTTCTGGTCTTATCCTGTTTTTTTTATACGAAACGCTTTATTAATCCTCTATTACTTAATTAGGATGTGGCGTTTCAGCAACGCATATGGTGTCTGGTATTTGTAATCCTCCTCCCAAAACAAGCAGCAGGGAAAGAGGTACATTTTAAATACCTGAGTGGAGAAAGCATAATCCAGAAATTGTGCGAAATAGCCTCGCCATTTCTCTCCTTATCGCCTTACCTCTGCCCAACGTATTTATTTTGTACACTTGACCAAATTGTAAATACAGCGCGTCATGGTTAAAAGCTATTAATCCATTATAAAAGAGAGATTACCAACACCTGCTACGACAACATCGAATAAATACCAACAACGGCATGGCCTATATTTCCCGGATATAAATTAGTTGATCCGCCTAATATACTTTGCCGTGAAGGAGGAATACACTAATTCCAGCATGTGCAATACAACAGATGGACAGCATTGCTGGTTTGTTACATTTTTTCCCCTTCGAGTCCATTAATTCGGCGCGGATTCCAGCAAAACTCAATACTGAAAGGTTAACTTGACGTAAATCAATCTATTGCAGTGGTGTGACACAATGCAGCAGCAGCAGCAGCCCTCTTTCACTTTGGCTTTGGCCATATTATAGCCATGATGTGACAAGGTTGGACTGCGGATTCTGAGTGTGTAGATGGAAGGAACGTAGTAAAACCTTTTGGAATTCATGCGCGACGAGTTAAAATGCATATCAAATATAAATTGAGTGTTTACAGCGGATATAAAAAAAATTTATGACTAAACTGTAAAAGCAGCAGGAGTCGCATGTCAATTTCGTGATCCCAGTGTTATAAATTATTTTATCATATTTTCTCCCATTTTACTTCATGTGTAATTCCGCAGCTGCATGACTCGTTGCTGCTCATTACGCTTATAAATATGAAGGTACATAATTTCATTATACGAGCGTGTTGGTGATGTAAAATTTTGGAAATGGAAGTAAACCTCACTTGGCGTACAAGCATAGCCCCACAAAAGACATTCGCTATTGTTTCTAATTGCTTCGTTTAGAGCTTTTCGAGAACGAATATCCCAGTCATACCGGGAACCGGGGCACAAAAGTACCTTAATATATTACCTAAGGACGGCAAAGAAACTTTGGAAATTTTCCTGGTAACTTTAAGGTCTTTCGGTACTGTATACGCTCCTTAGGGAATTGGGCATCAGTTACGAGTATGTCATATTTCTTAATTTATATAACTTGGTCGAATAAGGTGAACGCACTGACTCGAATACTAATAATATAGCAATGGTTCACTACCAGCACGGCTCTCTAGGAGAAAATCGTTTGCTACCAGCATTGCAGCGCAGCAGTGTGCTTTTGGGAAAGTGAAAAGTAAAACGTACAAGAAATCGTTAACTACGGCGACGGTACAAATACCCAGCGTTTTAGTGTGGGTAGTTGGTACGCAAAACATGCTGCTACCAACATTTAAAAGAACTGTTCACAGGCAAGGGAATGAGTGCCACTTTGATGTTCTGCGTCGCCATCTAAACTTCTTTTGGTCAGGGTTGAGTTTTAGGTAGGCAAGTGGGGCTAAATGGAAACGTTTTACAGATGCGAGAAAATTAATATATAAATATGAAATGCAACAATTCGAAGAAACAAGTTTTTGCGATCGTACAAAAAAATCGTTATATGAAATGTAGGCAAAAAAAGTCCGACAACTCTACCGCACTGGATTGCTCTAGTTTACTGGCATTCCGTAAATAAATAATGTGGTTCCCGTTTTGTAGGGAAGAAAAAGACGAAGCTCACCAACCCACATATTGTATAATGTTACCAAACTTTGTATTTTCAGCTAGTACGAAAAATGAATTTGTCATGGCTAGAACGATTATCATGGAGATAAAGCCCTCTCCAAGTCGGTAACCGAATGGTGATGTTGAGATAAGCGTTAATCCTTAAACATGATGAGCTTCCTATCAACATGGAAAACGATAAGGTTTACAATGCGCGACAAATGCTGAAAACAATCATATAAATATTATACAGGCCATGCAAGGACGTAGCCAGGATGGTCGATTGTCAGAGTTGCCACGGTTTTTTCTAAATTTTTGTCGATTGAATCAGTTAGTCGAATAATTAGTTTCTGAGAAAGTTAATGTAACCTTCAACCCCGGCCTGTTGGCACATACTTAGAAGCCTCCACGCCAACTCCAACTAAGCCTAAAATCTAGCTCAATTAGAAGCGCCCACCAAAGCTAACTGCATTGATTATCTTGCCTATCTCCATCTCCATCATCAACGTCTTTGTCTGAAAACAGCATAAAAAATCCTTCCCCTGTCACATGTACAAGAATTAAGGCACAAAGTAACCACACAGTCGAGATATTGTTCCCAGGTATTCATTGTTATCGTTCCGGCCGACTAACCAGCTGTTTTACAGGTTTCTTTAGAATTCCTCGACTCCTCCCTGCGGCAATGCGTAGTCAAATTATGGAAAGTCTCCTTTAGCTTTTGGGGGATAAGGCACCGAAGAATACGAAATGTAAATAAGTTAGTGAAGGGGGTATAAAAAAGAAAGGTAGAATAATAACTTAGATGACTCGTATGTTTTAAAAACTTGAAAGTTGTTAGTAAAACTAAAGCTGTGTTTGTGTACACGTGTCGAGGAAATGAAAAAAAGTATATGGCGGTTGGAAGAGTGGGAGAGAGAGAGAGAGAGTATCTATGTGTGTGGGGGTAGGATAGCACGGTATTTTATGTCATCTAAATTAGAATCATGTTTTGGTTGTGGTGGCACGATGGTGATGATGACGGCGGCGGTAGTGGTGGAAAGACATCCAACAAAAACCAGCTATACTCTATATTTCGCACACACACTTCACTGAACCAACAGCTAACATCAAACATACCAACCTTACCTGAATCACTTTCCCTTTCCGTTTCCACACTCTTTTCCTTCTCATCCTCCCCGCTCTCCCACCCTATCTCATTTTCATTCTTTCTTTCTCTCAGCTCTCTCTCTCTCTCTGTTACAATGAGTTACGTATAGTCACAGTTTCATTTTTTCAACTAACCACTCTCTAATAGATACGTTTTTATACACAACACGCCCCTACCACCATTTCCTTACTCCATGAAATAAAAACCCTATGCCTTCACTTTCGAGTTGGGTGGACCGTATTGCACTTACGTATTTACATATTATTAAAATGATAGATGATAATGAAAAGTTTGCAGCTTTGGCGGAGTTGCAATTATTAAAACACCCAGACTAAGAGAAAGCGTTTTCAATTATTTTTTCCAAAGCAAAGAAACGCATTATTTTTTGTATTATGTTACCGTACTCGGCTTATGTTGTTGTGGCGAATAATAAAAATGGGAATTTCCCACACCGTATAAATATTCCCCTTAGTCCTCTTGAGGTTTGTAAAGAACATAGTGTGTTGTAGATAGATAGAAAGGGGCATCAAACCAATTGGAGTAGGTACAGAGGTTGCCCAGCAGGGGTGTCGTCTCTCTCTCTCTCTCTCTCTCTCTCTCTCTCTCCCTCCCTCTCTTTAAAATTGTCATATTTTAGAGCGTGTACAACATGCAATATGCTTTAATGGAAAATGAAAGCTCGCAAATAAATAAATAGGTGCGCTCTTTTTGATGAGCGTGTGGATTTTTTACGCGACGATGAACTAAAGAAGGATCTTCTTTAACGCTGCCCTCCCGGGGGAAGGGAAGCGTCTAATGTATATGTATCCCTGTAATTTACGAATATAATTGCTCCTCGCATCTCTGCTTTTGTTACACGCTATTATTTCGAGTCTCGTAAAATTACAGTATCTTTTCAGCTCAAATTACATTTTTCCTATCTGCGTAACTAAATAGATAGATCAAGTTGGGATCTAATTAGTATAGGTGCTACATTCACATACACACTCTTTGTGGTAAATGCAACCTACCTGCCTTTCCAAAACAACGGTTTACCCGTGAGATGTTTCTCTTATAAAAACAGGCTTGCAGGAAAAAAGAAGCGAAACAAACACTGTGTGTTTCAGTTTCCTATTCCCGTTTAATTTATGGCTGCTCGTGGTATAACTGGAATGGTGTGGTGGCTTTGTTGTAGTTTTCCTTTCTTCTCGGTCGTAGTCAGGGGAGAGAAAGCAAAGCGAGAAGTACAAGTAAGAATTACAACTTTTAGGGGTCCTTCACCAACTATCCAATTTTACCACACGATTTTCTCGCGGAGAAAAGCTGGCTGGCTAATGAGGTCGTACAGCACAATGTAATGAAAAGTGTTTGTCTAATTATAAACGTTCTCTTCAATCTCATCATTTTGTATGATTGTGTGTGTGTGTGTGTGTGTGTGTGTGCTGGGATAAGTATGTGGCTATGACCGCTCACTAGACAATAAGGTAGCCAGGATGAAGTAGTAGCTAAACCATGTACAAATCCTCTTTAACGGGGTAAATGGTGGCTTAGTCGTATCAGTGATAGGGTAGTCCTGTGATGTTTACTACAAATAGGATGTAACTATGTAGTTCTTTGTAAAGAAAAATAGGTAGTGGTAGCGCAGATGTACCAGAACTGGAGCGCTTTCTAAAATAATGAGAGAAGCCCATTCCACGGTGTCCGGAAAATTCCTTCTCAAAAACAAAATTCTAAAAAGGGGAAGACGACTAGTAAATTGAAACTTGAAATATACATGTGTGTACTTCATCAACAGAAGAGGTACCTTGGACCTCATATTTCCATAAAATTTAAAGAAGCCATGTTTCTGCCAACAGGGTTGCTATTGTTATGCAGCAAACATAGCATATATAGCGTAGCACGTTGTTTACAAATAAGTTAAAGCACATTACAACGCAGCGTGATTTGGTTGCCGAAACCCCCGCTTTCATCAAGGGTAATCTGTCGAAATGATAATTTATTTCATTTTATTTTCAAACTTTCCTCAGCGGCACAATTTCAGCGTCCAATTTCTTCAAAGCTCCGTATTATAGTAGTCACAATGAAACTTGTGATGCATACTATATTTTGATCCCCTGTTTCTATGATAAATTAAAAGTTAATCCAATTTCATTTTCCTACACGGCGTTACAATGAAGCTGTATTAGCGTATTTTAGCCATATCCTACTTTACATATGGCGTTGTTGTGTTAAAAATTGTAAAAATGTAAAATGTCTAACTTGTCCCATACGTTGAGTATTTGTCGCAAAATGTAGTTTTTTAAATGGCATAAAACTGTGTTGGAGACCGTACCGTACGGCATCACAGACTCTAACGACAAATCAATAAGATGCTCCTAAGAAACCATCTAATACTATTGGAAGTACTCGTCCATTAATAGAACTGCAAGTCGTATATAGCAAGTCCAGTGTTTATTTTATGACCATAGCTCTCCCTCGTAATTTCTACAATTACGCATACATTGTGAGAAAATTGTAAAAGTGCATTGGTGGAAATGAGTTACTTTTTCTATTCTGCTGCTATCACGCTGTTATCATGAACGCCTCTTGAGATTAAAAAATCATTCGGAAATCCACTCCCAACCTTACCACATTTCCCATTTATAACTTCCCAAACTACTGTGGAATTGTAAGAAATGGTAAAAAGAAAAGGGAATTAAACTTTTTGTATCGTTCTCAACTTCAATATAATGAGCCTTAAACTTGCCAGTGATCCGTGTTTACTACCTCTTACGAAACTGTGTACTTCAATTTCCCAATCCTTTTACTTCGAGCAAAAAGCAAGGTTTCACTTTCCCCGTCTCGAATTTCGGTGTACGAATTATATTTCGCTCTTTGTTATGTTCTAATTTAGCTTCGCTCTTCTTGATATTATAAAAGAGGCTTTGATCTCTGAATTGGACACACACTCTCCCCACCACACATACTCCATTCCAGAAATTTATATTACATTTTACACCAAAAACACCCAGAGAGCCATACATTGTTTACGAATTCCAACACTATTTTTCTTAAGACGAAAATCTTTGTAGTTACCTATTCGTCAGCCAATATAATTTCGAAAAGTCAGATTTCATGGAAGCCCGAGATTGCGCTAGTAAACATCAGAAAAGGATTTAAATGAAAAAAAAAATGATTAAAGAAAGTAATTCGGGCATTATTTATAAAAGATAATGATGATGATGACAACAGTGTATTTTGCCATGACTTGTAAATAAAGCTGAGATTAGTTTTAGACAATAAGTTAGAATGGGAATACAGATTTAGGGGTGATTGATCACAAAAACGTACATAGAGCATGTGTTTACATTTTAAACGCAACGTACCCTCAGGCTCACGTTGTTGTTGCGTGAGCAGGTTCGAATGTGAAGGCTAGCTGGTACGTTTTATTTTGAATATCTGTTCCCGTTTTCATTCCGCGTAAAGTACTAAGTTACCGAGTATGGTTTCTGTCATTTAAAACTAGTTCCAACATTTACTGGTGAGGTCTTACGACTTCTCTAGAAACACCTCTGTAGAGGTTCCAACAACCACAGCCAGAGAGTTAGCTAGATATATAGGTAGGCACTCTTTTGAAATCGTTTCTACCGTTCTCCTGCTTTTGTTGCTGTATCTACATAATAGTACTTATTATGCAAATTGGGATACTCGTGCAAGGTTGGAAACTCTAAAAAACGCTTTATAACACTTCAGTACTCACTCCTGTTTAAATGTACGCAATTTTCGCGACTGTGTACTTTGTGTAGTTTGATGGTCGTCTGTCTGTCTGTGGAAAGGGCGATTTGTATAAATTTCAATATCCGTGGGAAATTTAAAGGAAAACTTGCTCAGTTTAAATTTTAAAAGCGAAAATAATTTGTCTCGGTAATCCGTTTTTTTTTGTAAAACTTAAAAAATCCTATCGCTACATTTCCCCTTGTCTGTTTACCCCGTAAGTGAATTTTGTTTGCGGGTGAAATTTAATCTTTTTAGAACGCGCCACAGCTGCGTCTTCACACCAGGTTTCCCTTTACAAGGTTTCGTGCTTTCCCTCTTGCTAAGTTAATCACTCACACAATTTCTAAATTAGCTCTTATAACACTGTAAGCCCTTATGTGTTTCTCTCTGCTTTTTCTATTTATTTCTAATATTTATTTTCAACTTTCAAGTGTGCCTTCAAAATGAACTTTCCATGTGTAGTGGGTATGGCTATTCATGACTGCTAGATTGCTACGTTGCAAATTGCTACTGGCAAAAAGTTTGAGTGTTCACACAAAAGGAAGTGGAACAAGTGAAAGTGGTGGTGGTTTCTAGAATAGTGTTTGAGGGGGAAAGAAAAGAATTTCAAAAATGAAAATACTTCATTACCCTTTGAACAATTCAGCAACATCTTATTCGTAGAAAATTATTCTTTATCCTTTAAAACTCATCAGTTTTCTTTTGTTGAAAGTTTTGGCTAAACGGTACTGCTTGTTATCGCATTTCTGTATACCACATAGTTGAAACCTGGTTATTGCGTGTTTCTTTCCACATTCCTTGAACGACACAACTTTTATACGACAGCCATTTGAAACGGTGGTGCTGTTGGCTTAGTGTGATACCTCAATAACTCCCCCAGTAAAACGAGCAGTTACACGGGTGACGAATATTTACCTTTTACTTTCGAGCCACTAAAGACAGAAATAAAAAATACTGCTGCTTTTAAAAAGTTTTTAAGAGGAAAGGAAATATCAACCATATTTTTTGTTGCTAGGCATTGTTTTACGGGGCAGGAGGAATGTGTGTGACAGCAAAGTGCGTATATTTGTATTTTAATAGAAAATAAAATAATGTATTACTTTTTCCACTCAAAATTGCTTGTGGGACTTTTTAAGCCACACACAACCAAGCCTTCTTGGATTTGACAGTGATATAGTCGTGCTGCGGCAACGGAAACACGCATAATGTTCCTGTAACGACGACGTCATGCGTTTCTGGGACAACGGCAAGGGCATAATATAACCACAATGGAGTTTAAGCACTCTCAGTTTCAATTTTATATAACGGTGCGGCGCGGCATGAAAGCGGGCTTATTGTTCCTGTACGAGTTACAATTTCCAGCCAGATTCCAGCTATTAAAATGCAATCATTGAAATCCGCTTTTTACACCTTTTCTCTTGCGAATACTTGCAAGTTTCGCTGAAATGTATTCCTACTCTCAGAAACCATGTTGCCTGCAAATCTTTTCCGGCATGCTATTACACATTTACCTGATATTGAAAAAATATATTCCAGTATTTAATAAATATGTTAATTATCCCAATCCTTTGAAAACATTGTTAATGAACTGGTAGTATAAAGGGAGCTTTATTTATCCGTATTGAACTTGTGGTTTCTTTGAAAAATTGGAATCTTCCATTTGTATAGGCCCAGTCCCTCGGGAAAATTTACCACACTAATAAATGAATTTGGGATTTTTGTATTTAAGTGTTTTGCATAAAAGTCCACATCCATTTACTCCAGCCGTCTAAAACAAAAGCACTAAAACAACCTGCGTGTGATGCTTTCCGTTTCCGCTCCCTGATACGTATAAAGGCGCGCACTTAGCTTTGAGAAAAGGAGAAGAAGAGAAGAAAAAAAAACAATTTCATATTAATGGAACCATCAGGGTGAGAATGAACCAATGGGACAAAGTTAAAGAGTTTTCCGCTATGAAAACTTTCCGTACGCAGCCCCACGATTCTCTCCGTATGTAAATATAATTACTCTGAAATTTACTAAAAGAAAGCAGACTACCAGGCATAAACTCCCGAGAAGAATTGTCATTAAGGACATTAAGATTTAGAGAATATGAGCTTCAAAAAATATGCTTAATATGGGTAGGTGGTAGATGGTAGAGGTGGTAGGTATGCAGATTAGGCGACCGTGGAACATTAATTTTTTAGAGGAGAATAAAAAGGTATGGCGTCTTTCGCTGTGTTTCATTCCACCCAAGCGTGTAGCAGTTGTTGTTGTTGTTGTTGTTTTGAATTTCGGTTGAAGTGCAATTATGACAAGTTTTGCTTCTCCCCCTTCCTTAATTATATGTATTCGTCGACGGAGGGGAGAGGAACAAAAGGAAAATGGTAATACTGTATCCTCTGCATCTTGTTCCCTGCTGTTCAAACGTTCATCGCGCTCTGTACCTTCGTACACAGTGTACATAGAGCTCTCACTCTCGGCACTCAGCACACATAAAAAACTTTCACACGCAATCCTGCCTCCATAAAACGTGACTCGTTGGAAATGAGACTGTTTGGGCGAGTGCTTGGCAACATAGTGGAAGTATTTAGCAATTATAATAACAAAATATATGCCCATGCACACCATAGCTACCTAGCCAATTTGGCGAGTATGTTGTACGTTGTACGTAGTCGTGTCATCATTGTAATCAACATGTTCATCAATCACCATACTTCCACCACGCTTCTCTGGACTTTCTCTAATATTTCTCCAAGATACTACTCTCTTGTAGTACAAAATGCACTGCCAGTTTTCCACTTTGGAGAATGATGGAACATTATGCGCCACCGCGAGTACTTTGTCAAGTTGAAAGTAACAAGAAACTTATTATTATGATAAACGAAATGAAAATGGTGGCAGGTTGTGAATATAAAACGGCTCTGGGTCTGGGATACCTACGTGTGGACTGTGCTGTGTGCGACGAAACAGATTGACTTTTGAGGGCCAAGTTAACTAGTGGTTCTACCATAGCAACTCTCTGATTTTTTTCCCTTTCCAAAAGTTTCTCAACGAGTTCTCATGACGATGATTAGCTGTGGTAATTATGTTTACATGTTACCTCCGAAAGCAGTTTTATCGCGGGGACATTTGTTTACGTTGTTGAGCTCATTTATACTACACAGTCATCGTTACAAGTTACAGCAACGAGCGGTTTTCATCGTTGTTTCGGCTCAACTATGACAGAACTACGAGAGAGGGAGAGAGGACATAAAAGACGTGTAAACTTTTTCTTGGCTATTTACTTTCTCTCTACACTTCATTGCAACTGCATGCAGAGTTACACCTGCTGAGTACATAGAGAGACGGTTAAAACCGTACCATGCCAGAACACACTTTTCCATTCCCCTTGTTATCAATATTGTTATTACTATTGAAATTGTTACTATTATTAACGTAAAATTGGTTGACTGGACGTAGTTTGTGAGAGGCAAGTACTTAAGGTTGGACTTATTTGCTCAGCAAACTCTGAATCGTTGATTGACCAGAGGGTATTGTTCCCTTATGTCTGCCCTGCTACCATATTGCTGGAATTGAACTGGCTGGAATATTGTCATTACAAATATTTGGACAATAAATAAATGTTTCGCGTATTATGCGGAATTTGCTAACAAGGCTGAGAGCTTCGCAGGAGACCAGCATTTTCATTTTTTAATAACAAATTACGTGTTTTCTTTCGCCGAATTGACAATAGATTGACTTATTCACACTTTCTGTTTGTAAAACTGTCTACGAAAATAGGCTTGTGTTTGTAAATACAGGAGGTGTCTGTTGATGGTCAGCCGTGTTAAAACAAGTTATCGTTGAGAGCCGTAATAATAAATTTAAATTCAAACTGCATGTTGGCGGTAATGTGGTTTCATAAAAAAAGCTTTTATATTTGCTACTGATATTCACATATAAAAGTATAATAACAAGCACGGTAAGCTAGCTGGAAATTATTTATATTGATCCACATCAAGTCAATAAAATATTTATTTAGTTTTAGACGAATTTCATACTGACTGAGATGCTACTGTCGTGATACTCGTGTCAAGTACGCAAATCTAAATATTTTCAACTTGTTAATGTATCCAGTAGTCTTAGCATTACAAATTAAACTTTATGGATTCATGTACCTACTCAATTTTGCAAATATTTCGTGAGAAATTGGCGAACCATTGGGTTGAATCATTACTCCAGCTTAAGCTCCATTCAGGTCATCCTTTATTAAGAGTGCCCTTGCATTGTAAAAATGTAGTCCGAACTGACTCCATACATACTGAATGTTGCAACCTTCTGTTTGAACGGCGCGTACCGCGTACCACATTTTTGCAATCTACCTTCCATTTTTCCCGATTCTAGCAGTGACTTTCACCCACAAAAAAAGGTTCTCACAACTGGAGACATGAACAACTGTTTTTGACAGCCGGTGAGTGATACAGCTGAGTGTTGTCAGTTTCGTTTTAATGGATTTTCCCAGTTTTGCCCGGAGTAAATAAGTAAATACGCTTCGACAAGTACAATCACGATGATCTGCAGTTGGTTGATTGTAAACATAAAAACGAAAAGTGGTTGTTGTATGAAAGTCAAAAGAAATATCGATGTCATAAACACCAGTAGAATAAATGGCAGGACTGTGGAGTCATTTGTTGTCGTCTCGTATGTCATACTTTCCCTTTCAAGTTTGGTTGCCTCAGAAATGTTACACGCAGGAAAGAAGGTTCAGTGGGTGAAAGTTCCTTTGGTGGAGGAACTCCATGGAGGTTCCTTCTGTCAAATCAGTCCATTGCATTAGAGCTACGGTTGGAAGGGGGTAGGTTCCCCCGCATTGTGCGTGCAGTTTAGCAGTACAGCATTGTATCCCCACTGCAATACAAAGTTCGCTCTGCACTTTTTTTTACACCGGTGTTGGTTCACAACAAGTAGCTATAGTATATGGAACAACGGGTAAAAAAATGTGGGATGTGATGCAATTATGAATTGAATGGAGTTTGCACGTTTCGTACTTTATAAAAATAATCTGTGTCAATAATAATAAAATAATAACAGCTGCACACCCTCGATACACGAGATGATGATGCGTAGTACATACCAGCCAGACCATGTTGTAGGGGGAGGAATGAATGAGCGATGTAGTGAAAATTATTAGTTTTATGTGTTTTTGGTGTAATAAAAATAAGGATAACATTATGTAGGACATCCAGAAACGATTTATGCCATGTTTTGTGATCCTGTCTATATTCATTCACTCAATGTCACTTGAGCAGGCGACAATCCTTCCTTACCGGAACTGCGAAAGAAATGACAAGATATCTATCATGACTAAGCTACTTCCGGCATGGCTGGTAGACAGATAAGTGCTATCGTTTTTCATATATAAAACAGCTTAGCCAGATTCTTTCTACATAAATACAGTAGTAGTATGCGTGCACAAAAGTTTTTTATTAGCGAGCGTCCACCATGATCACATTTACGTTAAACACAAAAAAGTAGCGAAACGAAAACGAACTCTCTACATGTGTACATACATGGCATTTATCTCCAGACTCCAGACTTGTGCAATATGGCTGGTGGTAGTTTTTATGCATGTGTGTTTAAGTACACATTTAATTTCAGATTAGGATTGTATTTTTAGCACCCAACGGGTGCTTATCGGCTCAACGGACACGAAGTTGTGTGATATCTTGAGAAAACATGGCAACTATTGCCAGTTTTTCGTGTCGTATTTCCCAACATCCCAAATGTAGATCGCGGTAGAAACCAAAACTTTTGCAGTGATACGGCGCTACCTATATTTAATTCGACGGTTTTAGCGTATGCACAGCTGAAGATATTAATTAGAGATATAGACTATGACGACTTTTTGCTGAAACAATGGAAGGAAAAGCTTTCGCTACTTTGGTAGTATATCATGAACTACGAAATATTTTCTTACATAAATGGTGAGCCCCACTTCACCAAAACTTTTCGTCTTGCTTGTTCTTGTTCACATTGCCGACCCAGCAGCATCAGCCATTTCTGTGCCTGCTTGGATTTCTTAATGTCTTCAGTACGCAAACCTCTTTTTCCTTCTCCAAAACAAGCGACTACCACCATCACCCACCACACGTATAAAGCAACAACGAAGTCGCCACTTTTTGTCCCTGTCATGCCAGTAGTAGTAGTAGGTCCAAACCAAACTCGTGCACGTTCACACGCGTATATAACGGAAAGCAACAACATCGTAAAATCCAATTTGAGAACACTGTATTATAATATCTTGCGCTTTCCTGCACGCTCACAGTCCCAAATTCAAATAAGAAATATCTCCTCCCGGCCGAACAAAAGGGAAAATCGAGCTGTGCACTTTTAAGGCGCTCTGTATCGTATTCAATTTTCTTCATTTTTTCTCTGCTAAATCCCATGATTTTCACGGCCATAACAACAAACTGGTGACAGCTCCTGTTGTAGAGAAAGCGGTATCGTTTTTCGGGTAAGTTGAGCAGAATTTTGTGTTTTCATGATTTTATGAAAAAAGCCGCGTACCGGGGCTTTCTCACATTTTACTTATTCGACTCATGTGTACTCACAAAAATGAAGTGAACTCATAACGAGAAAAGAAATAAGGGAATTTTATGCCTTGCCATATCGAAGGGAGCATTGTCGGGAAAAATGAAATTGTATACCATTTGCTTCATTGAGCACCACATAAGCACAAGCGACTAACAACATTGAGGGGAAGATGGTTGTAACCGTGCACATCCTATTACCTCTACAGCTTGTCGTACCGGGTCTTCGTTATTGCCTTAAATTTTCTCTGGCGCTTTCCCTGTCACCGTGTCAAGAGTGGAGTATAGCGTGATTCCAAGAGAGGGTCGAGCGCATTTGAATTTTTTTGCAGGATCAGATTTGCAAAGCTTGAGCAAATTCCAAAATTTTCATGGCAAAAAATATGTTTATTACCGTTATCGACAAGGTTACCACTTTCCCTGATCAGGTTTACCAAACGTCTCCAAAGTAAACCTGTGGGCCTCCCATCAAATACCAACTCCTTAAGGCAACAGCACAAAATACAAATGGGACGGAAAAGTTTTACAAATCGAAATAATAGAATTACATACATGAGTACAGACAGTCCTCAAAATATGTAGCACTAAGCCCCACATCCCTGAAAATGGCAATAGTCGAACTATTTGATATGTGCTGTGTGGTGTGAGTAACAACCTATCAAGTTTTATTGACGTGCATTTTCCTTTATTATGGGACTTCTATAGTAGATAACATGTTGTATGATTCAAAAAGTGCGCTACTGGGTTAATACAGAGCGAGAGAGAGGCAGAATAAGATAAAAATGATTTTTCAGTTATTACGCAGACGGTGTCATATACATATTTCCCCCAGATTCCCCTCCCTGATATATTTGCCGCGAGAATAATGATGATTATAGCATTCCAGATTTCTCCGTAAACATATAAAATGTATGCGATTCCAGCGAGTTGAGGGAACGGTGACGTGCCGGACTTGTGAACTCATTTTTTCCTTCAGAACCATCCGGCAAGTGCTCCTAGCGTCTGGGAAGATAATATTGTCGAAATATAGATGCAAAGGAGAAGAAGAAGAAAAAAATTTCTCTATTACGATGACTTGACTACATTTTCACGTTGTTGGTGAAAATGATAAAAGTGACAGCGGCTCTTGTCTTCCCGTCTCGCTTAATGTGTATACACTGCACAGCGACTAGTACACAAACACGTTTTCTTCCATCAGTTGTCTCACCCCCGCTGAAATTTAATACCTAAATTCCTTTGTAAAATTCTGCCTTTTTGCATGCGTTGTGAATACCAAAATTACTTGGCATATGCTCATGAGAAAATGATATGAACCGTGTAAATATACAGACGTTACTAACGTGTCTGTGTCTGGCAAAGGAAAAGAAGAAGAGAGAGAAAAAAGTTTTGTGAAGGTAACAAATGCTTCAAATTTTTTTCCTTGTCACACTTTATTCCAATTCCACCCGGATTTTTACAACAGTGTGACACAATTATTTGCTCAAATTCAGTTCACTGCTCAAGCAAAAGAAAAAGGTTGATTCAGTTTACGCGAGGAAATGGGAATGAAATTAGACAAGCTGAAAGTTGCCCATTATGGAGTGAAAACAGAGGTTTGTTCAAACCAGATTATGAGTAACTGAAATAATGGACTGCCTCCTGGCAGTATCGTTTCCGCCGTGTCTCTCTGTGTGGGCTTCCTTTCCCCCTCTCTGCTTTCTAATGTCGTCTGTGATATGTAAATGCCCGAGATGACTTTCCGAGTAAAAAGGGAGAGAAAGGATGGATAACTGCAAGTCATGAAATATATATCATCAGTAAATAAAGTACTGCATATATATCACATCTTGGCGGAGTGATGGCGGAAGGTAGAGAAGTGGAGAGAGAGAGAGAGAGAGAGAGAGAGAGAGAGCTTATCCGCGTGTATTTTATCGAGGGATATTATCCCAATACCTAACGCTCTTTTTGTTGTTCCTGGAGCAACGTGTGCGCGTACTTTTTTATCCGGCATGAAAGCCTGCCAACCCAGACTGTGATCTCTTTGCGATGACGGTTGACGGGAAAGTATTGTTTTAGAGCAAGTTATGCCATTTCAAAAAGCGCGTGTAACAGTGTCGTAATAATAACGGTAATGGCTATAGGGTTGCATCATCCTTGTTGAGAGTGCAGGTTGGATATTTTAGAAAAGTGTCGTGTCTGTTCCTTTTAACGCCCGCAACTAAAAGGAACAGCAGGATTCAAGTATAATAATATGTTTTTGTCATTTCATCGTTGACGTCGTCGTCGTCCTATCGTATAACATGTTTGTCTTAAATGTAACTACGCAATGACGAGGACTCCTCTCTGATATTCCCTCCAACGTGTGTATGACTGAAACGACTATATTTATTAACGTCTCATCCCATCTTACAGAGGAGCGACTTTTTTTCTCTCCGCAATCCTTTAAGATTGTCGCCTGGCTTTAACTTGATGCTACTGCAAAGGACGTACTTGTAAGTGGAGTTTTGTGTTCCATTACTCATGTTCAGGGGAAAAAAGGAAGGAAAAGAGAAGCAAAAAGCAATGCAAAGGACATTATTATAGAAGAACGTAGGGACAGAAATAATACGCCGTATAAATACTTGCATACTTTCTTTCTTCTTCCACGCTGGGTTATATGATGCATCGTGTCTGTGTAGAGGAAAGAGAGAGCACAGGGGAGAGACACATTCACATCCTGTAAACTATTTTTCCACTACATAAAGATTGGAAATGGGAGAGTGCAGGGGAGAAGCGGAAATTGTGACATTTTTTTCACTACGACGCGGAAATAATATCAAAATACCCTGATGATGATGTACGACGACGGCAGGCGAAAGCGAGAGAGAGAACGCGTAAAAGGATGTGCTACTACTACCACCACTGGTGGAAGACCACTTCTCTACATGTAACATAATAGCTTTGTTTCTACAACGAAGATTCGTTTCAAGAACAGGCAGCGCAATGATGTGGTTACTGGTATGGGTATTCATAAACACAATGTGGTGGTGGCGGTTGTGCGATTGCCATTGCTATCATCATCCGAGAACTTTTCTCTTTTTTTCCAGCGAGAACGAGAGCCCCGGCTGAGACAATTCACATAGGTAGTGGTAATAACAATGGAATATGATATGGTAGGGCAAAAACATTTTTTTTGCCCCATAGCAACTCACGTGGTAGGCTTAACCACTATAACATTATGTTATTATCAAAATGATGCATGATACATTGTCTTGTCAGATGTAGTAGTAGTAGTAGTGGCAGTAGTAGTAATATGTAGTTGTTGTACTATCAGCGGTACAGGACGAGGGGAAAAGTAAAAAAAAGCGTCTTCTTTCCACACCATCTCACGCTCTCAGTACATTTTTACGAAACGGTGAGAGAGAGAGAGAAAGAAAGGAAGAACTAAAAGAGCGGCGTGCGGAGTAAAAGTGAGGCTTTTTTTCTGTGGTGGTAAAAGAGATAATAAATCCTCAGGTTTTTGAAGGAGTTGCACACTAAACCCAATCATTTTCTTCCTGTTTCATCAATGACCTTTTTTTCTTCTCCGACGTACATGGTCGTATATGCACGGGAGTATTTTAATGGACTATTTATGAGATTGTCCGTGTGTTTATGACTCCCTTCCCAGGTTTAACTCATTTCTTACCACGAGCCCAGACGTTTATGATGACAATGTTTCTTTCTGACCCACGCGGTCTTTGGGTTTCATATTTCTACGGAGATGGGGATATCTATAATGACGGTACAAGGGAAATGAGCGTCAGTCAGGTCAAGTGACTGCAATATGGCGTAGATGCTTGGGAAGCTACAATGACACAATTAGTAAAGGGAGCACTTCTAGCTATCTGGGTGGTATATTACGATCATTAGCGGAAGGCAGTTGACAGGGGGGATCTGGCGCCGCAAGACGCTCTCGGTAGGGAAAGCAGATTTCCTTTACTAATCAGGACCGTTACGTAGTAAATTTCAAATTGTCAATTAAAAAGGGGTTTCTAGAAAAACGTAAATTGCTGCTGTTCCTTTCTAACTGGGAACGCCTAATTGATAGAAGCAACGATGAAAGAAGACACATACATACAGGACCGGCAAATAAAAATGGCGGAAATGCCAATTTACAACGAATGTCATTAGTGGTACTCCTGTGTTCATAATATTTGTGCACACACCATACTCCCCACTCGTTTTAAAAACAGTGCAGACATGGCAGAGCAAAGGTTGACAAACCCCAGCTGTCACCAATTCTGTAATTTCCCCCTGTGCAGTGTCCCTAGGAAACGCAATTTGGTTACTTTTTTTCTCTCGAATGCCGCCGAGCTGGCCTATCTATGTTTGTGCTTAATAATCGTGAAATGACTTGGTTGCGGTGCATAGCTCTCTAACAAGTAATTGATATACACATTATCCATTACGGCACAGTATGTCACCCATGGCTTATTCATATCGGCATTATTGTTATTACTTTGTTTTATCGTCTGTATGTGTTTATGCAGAAGGCTTCGGGTATCTAACTATCATTATTACATTTCGATGGGCCATGCACATACATTCAACTAATTTGTTTTTCTTGTGTAGTACATTGAAGCATCATACCACATGACAATTACTGCTGCTGCTGTCGCCACCAAGAAAATATTATTAACACAGAGAGCGCTATGTGCACTGCACAGTGGAAAAAGCAAACAGCGTGATGCGCTACGCTGCTGCTGAAACAAAACAGACTAGGTTCGTTATGTGATTTTTATTCAGTTGTCCGTGTGTATGGTCGTCAGCCATGCCGAACCCGGCCTGTGAAGCATCTTTTTTTTACTCCGAGACACCCCATCACCCCATTGTCTATTCTCATTTTGTGAGACAACATACGCAGACATAGAACGCATTGCCTTCACAAAATGGTGCTTGCTATTAGCAACCATATACCCAACGCGTTTAAATGCCTCTGTGTATCGACCTTACACAATTTTAATTAATTTAAGTTCTACAATTTCACAACTCAGCCAGCGTGCAATGCAGCCAACAAAGTGGTTCACTATTAAACAACGATTTGATTCAGACATTTGTATAAATGACGTAGTAGAAAACGACACATATGTGGAACAGCCAGGCTCAGACACACACACAATATGATGTGTGAAACTCACAATGAAGTTTAGAATGCATTGTCCTGTTACAACTGTGTGACGCAAGAGGCAATGCTATTCTCCATAAAGGAAAACTCATTCAGCTCGGTCGTTTGTTGGGCTTTTATTTTTTATTTTGCTTTTTTTTTTCAAAAAAAAAGTTCATCAGTTAGTAGGATTCTTTAAGCAAAAAGGAAGAAAACCCGTTTTCTTTCTGCCTTTCCCTACTCACTAGTAGCGTATGTGTTTGTTCAATTGGAGTGCAAGTCAACCCCAAATGCCATAAACCTGTAATATTATCAAGGAGCTATATAGGCCCAACAAAAACAGCAACAAAACAGAAATGTCTTTTTTTTCTCGTGAAATACGTGCATTTTGTAAACGTCCTGTCCTGTCTCCTGTTTTGTAGGTTGCTGCGTACGTACGGACGTATTACATAAATACGCTTACGACAACAATTACCCATGCGTTTGTTGTCAACGTTTTCGTTTAGTTCCAACCGTTTTGTGTCCCGCCTGACGAAGAAATGAAGCAGTACGTCACACCAGAGCACCAAAAGAAATAAATATAAGTAAAGTATATATATGTATGTGAGTAGTACAGAAGGGCAATTCACGTTGAGCATACTTAGGTAACTTTGTCAGACGTGTAAGAGTCAGTATTAAGTAAGAACAGAGGGGAAACATGCAAAAGTGCGTTTTTTTTCGTTTTCTTTTTTTTGCTTTGCCTGCAAAGCAATTCACAAGTTTTCATGATGCTTGCTTGCTTGAGTGAATCTTGTACGGAACAAGAGGAGAAATACTTACGGCAACAATAAAATTGTACACTACATTTTTATTATTCCGTTTCCACAAAAAAAACCAACAACAAAAAGCAACAACGGTTATCCTTGATTCTGTCAGTTTCTTTTTCTCTCTGGTGCTGTGTTATGAAATTAGATGACAATGACAACAAGCAGAACCAGTTCATTGCGTAAGAGAAAGAAAACAAGTAGCGCTCATCTTTCAAAATATTTGTTTTCAACGTCAGCCCTGTATCATGTTGCTACTACAGCTTTTTCGCTTCAGGTGTGAAGGTTTTTACACTTTCATTTCATTACATTGCTGGGTGTCCCGCTATCCCTACCTGAAAATAGAATTTGAATTAGATACGTTTATTACGAGGAAACAATATTCAGGTAGTCATATCATGATACCCTCTATATTGAGGATGTCAAACGGAGCAAGAAATGGGGACTGCAACAAAAACCAGGCGGGATGTATAAAATATACCCAGGATTTGATTTCTGTAGCCAACCCATAGGTTCTGAAGAAATTAAGGCGGCCGGACATAACCGGTGTCACAGACACACAGATTAAGATACTTTGGTACCTAACAACAACAGCACAGCGCCTATGGAAGTAACGATCTCCGTGTATGTAACACAAAAATATGTATAGGCAAATAAGTATATGACAAAAGGCCATATTACAGACGTAAAATACTCGCTTGTTATCTCGTGCGCACCCATCACAACCAAGTGATATGGGGCATTGAAGCACTCACTCAGAAAATCGGAAGAAGTAAAGCATTCCTCCACCATGGCTGATAAAGAAATTGCAATTTCACACAACAGCAAAAGTGAGTCGGTGGTGGCAAAAAAAAAATGGGCAGACAAAATGACAGCTTTGTTGCTACAAATTTGGAAGGAAACAAGAACGGCATGTTGTGGACGACGGACGAAAATTGTAACACAAATTATTCCGAAATTCCGAGAATGAAAAGTTTTTTTTCGTCTCTACGACATGTTGTAGGTACATATACATATTTGAGACTATGTCCCTTTCTCTTTGCCTAACCTTCTCTCTCTCATTCTCTCTCCAGAAAGCTATTCTCTGCAAGAAGAGTAGACTATTTGGCTTTTTCTTCATCAAGATCGTTACTATGCAAGACTGTTTCTGTTTTTGTCGTCTCGACTTTCCACTTATCATTGTAGTAGTGTTGGTGATAAACGTGCAAGTATTTTTTGCAACAATAACTGAATGAGTGGAATGCACAATGACTATGACAGAGTGCGAGAGAGAGAGAGAAGACTGGGGGATTACAGCAGTGTATAGCAAGTAAACTGCCACGAAAAAATCTCTTCCAGCTTGAGGCTAGCCAGGAATACTGTGTTTCTTATTTTAGCAATTTTGCTCCTGGCCACTCCATTCAGCTTTGTCAGTTTTCTGACTGAACTGTTTTGAGTCTTGACTGTTTCGGAACTGGAGCTGGAGCTGGCGTGAGAAAAGCTCTCAGACACTTGTCTGCATATCATTATAAGAACTTTAGACATGCAGAATAAAGTTGTAATTGCAATTGTATGTATGCAAGGGTGCTATCGCAAGCAATTCTATTTTTTCTTTCATGCATAATATTTACGTACGTATCGCACAAAGAATGCGTCAATAGAACATATACGGAAATAACAATGAGCTCAAGGAATAAATAATGGAGCATATATGGAGGCGATACGAGACCTCCATGAGGGTAATTTAAGCGTAAATATCAATAAAAATAAAGTATTATACACACGAAACTGTTTAGGAGAACATGAAATAGGAAATTATTTTATTCGAATAAAATACCCAAGACTAAGACGGATGGATGTTTCGTAAGACGTCCTTATAATCGTGGATGGTCGAATCGATATTCAAATTCAGCAGAATTTTAAAATGTACGTAGAATAATCAATAGTACCGGATTCGACCCGTGTTCAGTTCTAAAAGTGTCCGAGTTTAGTGGTTTTTTAACCTACACACTAATAGATATGTGATGCACTTATTTATCCTCTGCATGAGAATTAGGTATGCATTCGGTACTATTATACATCAGGGCTATTTTATACAAGAATGAAAATGTCACTGCCAAAAGTGACAGCGAAGATAATAAATATGGCAGCAAATACTTTTCTATTTGCAATTTACATCTGGTGTGATCATGGTACATGTAAATATTGTCAATGTACATATACAAAGTTACGTGCACAATTAGTCATTGTGTCATACGTAGTTCAAATATATTTAAATTGGAAATTAGAAATATCATTTGAAAAAAAAATCCGGCTACGAATTTTTTAAAATTACATTTTAGTTTTATTACAAAAATGTCAGCGACAATTAAAAATCGAGTTATCGACTTATTTTTGCTCCTTTTTTATTTCTTTCAACCAAAGTCGTTTTGGACAAAATAAAATTTATGGCACGGTGCACGGTTTTAAGTTTTTTGCGCTACATATATCCCTAGTATACACACAGGAACAGCTAAAGAAATATATCCGCATTACCTTTCCTCCGTTTCAAATTTACTGCGCTAAAGTAGAAACCCCAGAATTTCTATTACTTGTCTTTAAAAATAGGAAATTACGATACTCGGAGTTTTCAGGCTTGATTTACAGTCTTTTGTGAATACCTCCATACCTCCATATCTCAAGGCTAGACTGTAATCTTTATGGTACAAGACATCAAAGCATTATTGTGCAATCTCAATTTGATTTCATTACGTATGTATATTCGCACAAAATAGCACTTGTGAACAAAGAAGCCTGTAAAAGGGAATAGTGCTCTGGCTTTTTCAGTCAACTTACTCCATTCAACGCTAAAATGTTTTGAAGTACGCAGCACTCTACAAAGATAAAAGAAGGATTTTTAAAGAATGCCATAGTTGGTTTTTGGGGTCTCCACAGACAACATGTCAATCCGACTACTTGCGTGAATTTCGATAATAACAATTTTTTGTCCTTTTTTGCATCTCGAATGAAACTGCAGTCAGCAAGCCAGCGCGCTGAAGGGGATAGTAGTCAAGTAGAAACGTATAAAACATTGTAAAGCATTTGCCATTATCACTCCCATATATCAACCAGTGTAGCTTCATGATCCAGTTTGACGATTTTTTGCCGCATAAAAGTAAAAGCGGCATGGAAAAATATCTGCGGTTGGTGCCAAGTGAAAACCATTATGTCATCTTGAATATAAAAAACACACGCCATGGCGGCACAGCGACTCTTTTAGCTATATTACATCACGGGCAAAAAAGGGGAAAAGGAAACAAACGTACATAAATACAACAGACGACACGACGTATTTATGAAAGCCTCTTTTTATTTGTCCGTCGTGTCTCTACATTGACAAACTTGAAAAAAAACGGCAAAAGCAGTAGTATTGTTCCTCCGCACAACTGCTGGTATGAGCCAGGCAGACTTTTAATATTTAATAGGAGATAACACAACAGTCAGATCAACAACATAACAAAACAGCCATCCGCTGAACAAATAATTAATTAAAAGTGCAATGTAAATTGGCAATCTAAAGCAACTTTTTATGCTCTTGGCAAATTCAGCAAAGATATTGAATTTTATGCGGTAAATGATGGCACCGGCAGCCCCAGATTGTGAGTTGCTGCTTGCTGGTTGACAGGGAAGGTAATGGAAAGAGATTGTCATATTATCTACCTATGTACGTATTCAAATTAAACAAATTTGTTTCGGTGCGCGTTGGACTAGTGGTCCGTCCTCTGGCGCTGGCTGGATTGAGAGTGACTTTTAGTTAGAATACCGATGCAAGAATTTGTAAAGAGTCGGGCTTCAATAAACCTAATCTAATCCTATTGAAGTATTTTTAAGGTATTGTATTCACCCATGAGATAGGAGTATCACGGAAATATTTGTAGATCGCCTATTCTAAAAAATAATACATGAAAACATTGTTGTTACATGCTTTATCGCCAGAAATTGTAACTAATTTCTAAAAATCTAACCTTGGTTTATTCGGATCACAATTTTCTTGGTAGAAAATTCTAG
This sequence comes from Callyntrura sp. NNG-2020, assembly GCA_027744055.1. NCBI lineage: Eukaryota > Metazoa > Arthropoda > Collembola > Entomobryomorpha > Paronellidae > Callyntrura > Callyntrura sp. NNG-2020. Next base: position 40,519 of record JAHZNE010002459.1, read on the forward strand.
CAAGAAATATTCTAAAGAATATTTCGAAGTAAAATATTCTGACAACCGACATCGGTCTTTCTAAACCGGGCCAGTCCTGTTATCTTTGCCAAGCCATTCCTCAATTTCAGTTTCGACCAAGGCTACCACAAGAAACCGCCTTATTTTGTATTTATCCAAGTGAGTTGATTAAAGAAATATGCAGTAGTATCGCTCCTTCAGTCTCTGCAGAATGATGATTCTATTAGAAGCTGAAACCACTTTGTTCTCGCTGATTTGACTGTTAGACGCGGTGGAAATGTAGTCCATTGTCAAGCAATATCTATCTGAAGGCGGATGCTAATATTATATAATGTATTCCCTTTTCATCTTCTGTCACTTGGCAAGCGACAACAATCTAAATCTGAATCACATTAACATTTTAAAGCAATGTCGAATGACAACTCCATATAACATAAGTTGCATGCAACTTGTGACTTGGAGCTGTTTCGAGAATGTTTTTGTGAGATGGATAAATGGATATGTAGAGAGAGATAGAGAGAGAGAGAGAGAGGGAACAGCTCTCAACTTACTCGCTTCTGCTTCTCCAATGAACTACTTAACTTCAAGTGGCATTGAACATAATAATAAAGCAATACGACGTGATAAATATGCACTGCACTGTAAACGTATGTATACACAGTTTAAATAAATGAATTTTGAACATTTTTTCGTAGTGAACGCGAACAAGGATTCGCTTTGTTCGTTTGGTAGTGCATTTTGTGCATATCCTCTCATTGGTAAAAAAAAATAGTTGCATACGCTCATTTTTCAATTTTGCTGGGGAATGAAATGAGAAGAAATACCAGACTTTGGAACTTGGATGGAAGCACCATACTACTTGTGTCAGCCTGTACAGTAGTTGAATGGAATACAACAAAGCCAGCAGCATGAGCATCATTCAATTGTATTTTCTATTTTCCTCGGGACCATACACGAACTTTGTAATTTGTGTCATGTTGTTAGGGAGTTGTTCACAAAACACCCGATCCCCATTCTATTTTTGAATTGGTTGGACGACACTGAAAATTTGTAAAAAAAATAATTACATGTTACTATTAACTGTTATTGTGTACTGATTTGTACCATGAGCACACCTAGTTTGTGCGCTGGTTACGACCATTGTGTCTTTTTGCCGGTACAAATGTGAAATAAGCGTTTTCACGGAAGAGTTGACGTAATTCCAATTACTGCAAATTACCATGATTTGTTATAAAAAAAGTATTTGTGTACAAACGAGCTTTACTACTAAATTGTTCAGATGAGTATTTTCAACTTAATAAATATTTTTTTATTCGCTTATCTTGTAATCTACCCTACCTTACGTATCATTGCATTGTGCGTTTCAGACTTTGTCCCAATTTGCATCGTCGTTGCAGCATAACCAAACCATTCACATCCCTCCCTGTTATACGTTGTGTCATCGCCATGAGAAGCTTGGCCTTAACAAGGTCGTCTCAAAATTAAGACCCATTCTTGCACATTTTTTTTACCAGAGAACTGTTCTATGAACTAAACAGATGAAATTGGCTATAAATACCATAATAACTTCCGCGGGGAATTTTGTGTTTCTTACCTCGGCTAAAATGCTGAAACTATATGTTGGTACATGACGTTATTGACAACCGTTCCCACAACACAAGTTCAAGAATAAAATAGTAAATAATATATGATACGTGCTAACGTGCAAATTGTACGGTCTAATATTTTACAATACGTATTAAGATTCGTCATTCAAAATGTCAGTTTACTTTGGTGAAACTTCAAGTTTCGCCTATTTACTAATTACGCTTAAATATTGACTTCCCTTCTCCACTCTTCTAACGTTTTGTGAGGAGCTCTCCTACAACTTCATTTCAGAAGCTCCCAACTCCGTCCGGTGGTGACGGTGAGTATAAATAATCTTGAGTACATAAAACACACACCGTTTTATAACATATATAGTCCAAGATGTATACCTCCCATCGGTATTTTATTCACGTTTATGCTTGAGGAAACGCCAGCGAAAACGACAGCCACACACATTTTATGCAAATCAAAATCTTAAGCAAATACACGCGGCCAGTAATACAACAGAGTCATCACTTCATCTTCATAATAGCCATCAGCAACCTAACCCAAATGGAAATAACTAATAGGTGTACATAGATAGAAACTACAATTGCATAAATTAGAATCACACATCATCACATCCCTCCTGGCGATAGCAGCTGAATAATCATTAAACGCTGGTTGCGTAATTTGATTAACTTATTTACCATTTATGTACACAACACAGATGGACGCATTTTCACTTTACGTTATGATACAAGAGATAAAATACGAAATCTTTACAAAATTCATTACGATTTCCTGTGTAAACTCGTGAATGTATGTAAACAAATGTTATGTATTATCCATCGTAACATTAGCATACAGAGATTTTCTACTCAGAGACATGAGACATGATTTTCACAAGAAAAGATAATATTTTTGATAGTGGCAATCACTTCAAAGAGTCTATGTCTGTGGTTGTGTATCCAATACATCAACAGAAGTAACCTAACACCAGGAAGTTCCGACGTTGTCATGTTACTGAAGAGGCACCCTGATAAAAAAATAGGTTTTTCCTAGATACGATAGTACTAATATTGAATATTGTCCAATATTATTATGTGGTACGTATCAACATTGGTTGGTGCTCCAGAAGGCAGCATTGACGTGGTACACTTATCATCACACAACATTATGCAGATTCAGCTTCTTTTACAATCCCAATCTCACATATCGGTCATCAATGCACTTCTTCACTGGCTGGGGGCCCCTTGTTGTCTGTGTGCAAATGAATTGCATAAAATCCCATATACCCCACTCCATCTGCACCGTCTGCTAAATGTATGCTGGCATTTTTTTAAAGTCATTTTTCTGTCGTTGTTTGTGTGTCTGGTTACGCTACATGCATGTTTTCCACAGGCATGACCAGCAAGATGTAATGTGTGGATATTCACGTTTTGGTGAAGAAATTCAAAGCCAGGCAAGACCTAGACAAGTCGACATTTGTTTCATACTTTGCTGTGGAGGAGGATTTTTTGTATCAGTATCAGGGCAAAAGTAAAAACAGTTCTACTCTCTGCACTTTGCCGATGCTCTCATTTTCTGATTATTCCTCTTGTTGACTACAAACTACAACATCAAAAACAATCTGTTGGCAGTGTGCATCCGTGGGGTAGTGGTGAAGGAAGAAGATAGGACGAGTAGAATCTTTGGCGATTAGCCTTCGATGTTGTGTGTTGGGCAAAAGCCACTCTGACAGCAGTGAACACACCAGGAATGAAACTGCATTTAATACTGTCATACAAGTGCACTGGTTAAAAAATCGTTTGCTTCCTATTACAGTTCGTTTCATTCTCTTTCCCACACTACCACCACCACCACCACCATCTTAATAGCGTCACCCTAGAAAAAGTTGTCCGCTTTAACTTTTAAGTAGACACACGCGCGCTTACACACTTATACAACTCACCACTATCCCCATCAAGCCAACCTATCTTGCATAATCGTGTTATGTATGTGTAACAGCAGTAGTAATATCACCCTGCTAAGGCGTCCGACCTCCTCTTATCAGAGGGGTTTCAAGAAATATGATGATGATGATGACGATGATGATGATGATTATGCTGTTGACGATGTTAATAAAGTGAACAAGTGTAAGTTCAAAGTGTTTGCATGATGATGTGGTGATACATAATGAAATAACATTATAACTTACGACATACATAATTGTAATAAGGCATGCAACATGCAGACATCATCATCAAAGATACAAAATACTCTCATAATCATCCTGAGTAGCAAGAGAACCACGATCGTCATCATATATATGACTGACTTACTTCCTGTGTTGTGGGAAAGTTTGCAGACTGCTGCCGCAGCAACAGTGCAGAGTAGTAGTCGTAGTAGTATTTTGCTGTTGTAGCAGTTGTGGAGGAGTTACTGCTGCTGTACGGCGGATTGAGGATGTTGGTAGTAGTGATGGTGGTGGTGCAATGTACTTAACTAAAATATAGTTGAAATCGGTCATCCTGTTTGAAAAGGAGATAGAGAGAAAATCATCGAGAGACGCATTCGTCTTTTTCCTTCGAAAATAGATTGACTGTCTGGCTGAGTGAGAAATTCATATCTCTGTACAACGGTTGCAATGACGACGATCCTATTTGAGGTGGCGGCGCACCAATGCTGCTGCTGGTGATGGAGGTCGGACAAACAAAAAGAGACACATACATATATACACCGCACACACACACACACACTCATATGCCATTTTCTCATTTGATCTTTTTCGTCTTTCTTTAGCGTCTTTGTTGTATAAAAAAAGTTGTTGTGAAATGTGAACGAAGGGAAAAAAGAAGGCTCGAATCAACTGAAAAGCAAGTTAGTACAGGGACAAGGATAGATACATTCATTCGTGCTTTCAGACACACACACGTACCATTATGTTGTATGTATTAAATAAAGGGAAGTTGATTCTATTTATTTATTTATTTATTTATCTTGATTTACTTGTGCAAGCCTGTCCTTTCCATCTTCGTGATATATAGTAGCACTATTTGCAGTATAAACAAACTTGTAACTCAGCAATAAATTCGGATTTATTGTTGCAACTATTGAGTAGCCCAGCTATATTATGGATGTTGAATGGGAACAACAACTTTGCCAATTGTATAGACTGGTACACATACGTACAGCACACAGACATGAGCGGAATGAAGGCTAGAGAAATAAGTTTAACAGTGGTCGTGATGTTGACTGGTACATGAGAGAATTTTCTTGCAAGGAAAGTGAAAAAGGAAGTTACTTTGTTCTGTGAATTAAAAGCAAGCAGCCTCTTCTATGGAAGGCGGGGGAGGAAGCACAAAAAAGTGTGCTGTGTAAGGAGGAGGGAGGCACGGCGTTGTTAGTACACTCACTCCCTTTGGCATTTTTTTATCCTCTCTTCTTCTTTTTCTTTTTTTAAAACTTTTGTTCATGTTCAACTTGCAGCAATCAACAGTGTCTTTCTGTTTCTGCCAGTAGTTAAAAAGCCGTTAAAAGGACACACACACAGAGAGAGACACATCGGCATTCCGGCAGTTGACTTTTTGTACGTTTTTCGGTTTGCGACGACGAGTGGGTAAAATCGAATGTGTGGTGATGGTGGTGACGGTGGTGGTGGCGACCTTTGAATCTTTGATAAAATCTGATAAGAAGGAGATAAAAGAACAATCTTTGTCGAATCTTGTGAATAATCGAAATAAAAGTAGAGCGTGCTTCAGATGAACAGAGCGCAGTTAGTAAATTACTTTCTCTCTCCTTTCTTCCCGCAGTGCAGTTCCGAATATCGGCGATGGATCACATTATAAGGAAGTGGGAGAACTCTTATGACGATCAGTACTCCAATTTTGTCGTGACGAAATTACAGTCCATTTATTAGTGTTTTTGTGTCCCCCTGCACTGGCTGCCGGAAGAACCTCCAGCGGAATAGAGGAATACTGTTCTTCGAGTAGCCGTGCATTAGCATACAAGTGATAAAAAAATACTCTCCGTTCTGTGATAAAGTAATTCTCCAGGCGTTGCGTTGCTCACCATTAATTGAGTTTCTGAATGAGACCTAATTATAAATTGCCTCGAAAATAGTCCAGTCATAAAGGAGATTGTCAGCCAACAGAGCATTCCATTTCCGTGGCAGCTTCAATTATTCTATTGGAAGGTATATGATTTAAAGAAATGTTTTCAGGAAATAGAAGTATATAGCGCCTCATCAAATGGTAGCTCTTTGCGTCACACAGATTCATCATCGGCCACGGAACATGTTTCAGTCACCGATGCGCCAAGGTCTTACCGTAATATGTCGATCAGTTATGTATTCACCAGTCATAACTCTCTGGTTTCTTGTGAATTTCATTCAAAAAAGTCTACGCACTTACATCCACAAACAATTTTGCTTTTTTCATCAATGTGATCAAAAGAACCAGTCAGCGTAATAAGTTGTAACTTTTTTTTTGTAAAAACGTGTAATGTATTTTGATTTCGTCTAATACGACACACGACGGCTTATAAAATACAGAACGCTGCGCCTTCAAAACTGCTTGCCGTTCCATTATTATGAGACGAATGTCTCATATTGGTTTTACGTTGTCCGTCCGTCCGTCCGTCTCTCCGTCCCTCCGTCTGTCCGTCCGCGCGATATCTCGAGAACGGATAGGAAATTTTGAAATTCTGTTTTCGGGAGGTTATAGGGAATTACCCCAGCATGTGGACCTCCCCTTTTGGAGACTTATCTC
>JAHZNE010002460.1:0-11663 GCA_027744055.1 Callyntrura sp. NNG-2020
TCTTGTGTCGACTCATTGTATTCATTCCATGCCACTTGAAGACATTAACTCCAATTGAGACAGGTTTCCGTTAAAATCTATACACTGTTACGAGACACTGTAGTGTATCTTTCTGTTTTTGTTAATGTGTCTGTTCGGCTCGTAAACGACAACGAATTTCAAAAAAACAGCTTTAACCAATCGGGGGTACGAATACGAAAATGGAGCTCTATTTAGAAATTCGAACTCTAAATGGGCAGTTTTTGTCAAGCAACCCCCCCTCCCCCGGGGGAGAATCGAGGGGTAAAAATTAAAACACGTCCAATTGTGCTGAAATTTGATACGCAAGCACCTTCGTCGCTACTCTAAAACTCTACAAAGTTTGACTTGGAATGAATAACACTTGTCACCTCCAGAGGTAACCAAAGTCATCGCATTGTTTTATCCATAGCGTCAACACGTTAACTCTATTTAAATTGGAGTTTTCGTCTAGCAATAAGTTTGTCACATGCCTTCCAGAAAATTTAAACATAGGTACTTTTGATAAATCCCCAAATGGTACTCGGGGATAACAATTTAAAACACGTCAAATTGAGCTGAAATTTGATACACAAGTACCTTCACAGACCGTTCACAAGTTTCGGGATTGCCACAACCACGTTAGCACTATAACAGTAACGCTAAAAACTTTTTTCTCAAACCTCACTACAATTCAACAAACCCACAGATACTCACCTCTTTTCGTGTTTTCTCTCTATTGCACGATGAACTACTTACAACTCTACAAGACAACCCAATAGAGATTTGAAGAGAAATGGAGTATGAAAACGTACAAATGACACAAAAGTTTCCCAAAATTAGATTTTTACTGGCATCTCCGAGTTCAGTTTCACAGTTCTGGCCCTTGACTCCAGGAGCCAATGCGGGACTTGTTCAAAGACCAGCAAATCGAGAAAGTTACTTTGAGTATTTAGACATACACCCGTTTTGCAAAGGAGCTTAGCTCTTATCTACGCAAACACAATCTGGTTGGAAATGACTTTGACCTTCATAGTAATACTAAGCCGTATGCTAGTAAAATCTATGTGTTCTTTGGCATTGTTAAAAGGAACGGGAAAAAATTATGCATCTAGCAACACCACTCACACTTCTTAGAAATTGAGTTGTGGTATGTTTTGTCTATTTTGAAATGATGGGCGTTTCACTTTTTTGTTTTACCAATGTGTGTCCACATCGCTGCTTAGAACATTTTATAGCATTTGGCTAAAATTTGGTACCTACCAAAACCCTGCATTACATATGCTCTTTAAGTNTATGCTCTTTAAGTATTCATCAGAATATACAGGTATCATCGTATTTATCAACATTCGTATTCATAAATAATTATTCTGTGTAATGAAAAGATTAAACTAATTCGAAAAAATACTCGATGTATTTTTTATTATTAGCGGTTAGCACAACAATGTAATTATCGGTAAATGTAACTTAATTACTTCCAACAACATTTATGTATTTTACGAAAGCAATTATTACTTAATTAAGTTTTTGTTATCTGTTGTTAATTTATTTAAAGCATTATCTTAAATTTTAATAAGTATCAAAGCGTTAGTGATGTTTGCATTTAAAACATCCAAGTAATTTAACACAGCGTCCTTAGTAAAAGCAAAATGATCCCCGCAATTTAGCTGCAAAGGCATTTGTGCCAGCCACAATCTCCTTGCGTACCCTTGCAACCCTACTTTTCTCTTTGGCAAAAGCCGACAATTTCGTTCGATTAAATTCAAACTGAGACATCTGACGTATGCACAGTTGTGCAGAATTAACAGAAAAATTACAAGCCCCCCAACGAAAGCTGAGAAACATAAATATATCATAAACGGAGGCAGAAAATTTGTGCAATTTATCGCCATCCAACATAAAATTATAAATACTATTTGTGAGAATACCACAATGTACTTATAACTTGAATTTAGTACAGCGGCAACCAAGTCATGTGTTTTACGCAACTTGATATAATGGATAATTTCAGATACGTCATAACTGTCGACTATTTGATAGTTGATTATGGAAAGGAGATGACCTTCAAATAAAAGCAAGTGGAGTATAGATACAAACAAAAGAGTCAAGTAGTCACGAAGTCCAAGCAGGAACACATATGCACCAGCGAAATAACTGAGCCACCACGAATAAATATTGGTAGAAGGGGAAAACCCCCAAAACTCAAAGATCAAAATCCAAACATCAACATTGCACAACCGCAAAATTATAGGAAATGGTATTCCAAGGATAATTAAACCGATTGAGACAACTGTTAATAGCCATCCAATGTAGTCGTTGAAGATGGTCTTGTTTTCATTGATGGTCGTGTTCTCCCGTACCAGCCAAATGAACGCTTTTTCAATCACTCGTCCCTCGCTTATAACTTTAAGGCGAACAGCAGTACAAACAAAAATTGACCATACACCGTACAGTATGATGACAGCAATTTGGACGATATCGTTACTAGTGAGAGATTCCCTTTCTGATTTTTTAAACAATTTAAAAACTGCTATTCCACCGATTCCGTACTGCATAGCCACAACCAAAAGTAAAAAGTAGGTTGATGGTGACCACCCAATTGGCAACATTATTGGAATGTTGTCTGGGGTAAAGTCAATTCCCATTGAGGCGTAGGGTAAGCATCCGTAAGATTTTCGAAACAGTTTGAAAGCTAACACGTAAAGCCGTGTCAAGCTGGGATACGGGGTTATTTGATTGACATTTACCAAAAACCTTCTTCCAGTCATTTCCTGAAAATTCAGACAAATATAAAATACTCAAAAACGCGTGGTTGTTTCCCTATACCAGTAAAGTTTAAAAAAGGACTTTTTGGTAATACTTGGAATTGGTACCTAAATGTTTATACGTGTACACTATCTTTACTCGATTTGTGTTTAACATACGCACACCATTATTCCAGCGATATTTTCCGCATTGCGACCATTGACGAGAATAATAAAATGACTAAACATAGCAAAGCTATGCGGATTAATAAATATCCGAATAAACAAGAGGACCAACCGAACCAATTTAATGGTTTTGGCATTTAAAAGCAAAAGGGCAGTATGAATAATTTATCTTCTCTGCTTTCAAGATAAAATATAAATTCAAGAAACTTTGAAACAACCCACTTCTAGTCACACAGAAGTCTGGAAGCAGAATTTTAACTTGGCATTCCGGCTTCTAAACCACGCCAAAAAATCAGCAAATTCTCAATTCGAGTAAAGTTCCGAGGTCCGGGAACTTGAAAATAGATTATTGAGGTAACGGTTGGCTGATCACCAGGGCCTATCCTACGCTGGAGACAGGTGGAGAGCAGTCTCCAGGCCGTCCACATTTTAGGACCGTACACGTAGGTAAAATACAAAAATTTTACAATTGTAATCATAAAGAAATAAAGTAGAATGCTTCTATTGCTGTTTTTTGTTTGATGTATTAATAATCACGACCTTGAAATTCATCTTATTTAATTTAGTTTTTTAGCAATTTTGTTCTCTAACATTTCCTGGTAGATCAAGTATGTTGCCGGTAAAAGTTTAGTGACAGATTTTGGATTGACCATAAACTTTCAAGTATGCAATGTTTTTAATATAGTTGTAATATTTAGTGGAACACTTATTTATTTTGGGTAGGATCTCATTAAATTAAGTTTCTAGATACCAATCCCATTTCAAACCCACAACGTGCAATACCTACTTAATACCTCGCGAAGATGGAATACCTCTCATACTCACATAGATGCATTCGTAAGTGCAAGAAGTGTATTTAGTATACATATAATTTCAATGCAATTTCGGTTTTATTAATAAGTATGAAGGGGTTGTTTCATACATTTAGAGCTTTAAATAAAACTGTCTATTGACGTTAGTAATAATAATTTAAAATGACACCCTTCAATAAGACTTAAATAAAATAGAAACTACGACCCAAAATGCAATTCAAACTTATTAGTATTAATAATACGACATATTAGTAAATTATCTGCTACGAAGACTTAATATTTGATTGTATTTGAATTTTAAAATTGTATTCGTTAATATACTGCACCACTTATACAATGTGCATAGGCCGTCCATTTTGCTCCTCTCCAGGTCCAACAAATCATAGGATAGGCTCTGCTGATCACCCCTGCCAGCAAGCCAATACTTTTACTGTAGACGGGCTGTTTTTTAATGTAATATTTAGAAAGCATTTAGGTCAAAATATGCCAAAACAGTTGATAACATTAATTGTAAAAATCGTAACATAAATAATAGTACATTTATTATTGACGTACTTACCTGAACACAAAAACACTTATTGTTAGTTCCAGGTACCTATAAACAGCTTGAAGCCACTACGACAACAATAAATATCAAATCACGTGGAATGGAGCATGCCTTTTTAGGTTAGTTCATAGGTATTAGGATGACTTATGATCATCGCATGCTGGTCACATGGAAGGCAGAAAATATTATAAATTTTACCTCTCAGTTAACATTTTCAATTTTAAATTAAAGCTTAAACAGAATCAGATATAATAAACAAATAAAAATTGAAATTACTTGAGTAATAGAAAACATGATGAAGAAAAAGTTTCAGCTGTCTCATCATTGGTACAATATGATTTAACTCATTGTGTATGTTTCTTAAATCCATAAACATGAAACCTACAAGGTCATACGCCCATTAATTTACATTTGGCATAAAATAATAAACTTTTGTCATTAACAACTAACTAGGTTATAATCTGTATTGAATTATCCATATGCATGTTTTGGGAATTCAACTATATGTGTTTAAATTTAACATGTGGACACTGTAGACCAACTCAGGTAATGATTTTAAAGACGTAAGCCAATAAATGTTGGACGAATGAGGTTATAAAGGTTATAAATAGAAAGCTTGACCCTTGCCCTTTCAATATACCTTAAAATTCTTGCTTAATGTCGTATACCAAACATGGTGTCCCAATTATTAAACAAGAGGTTATTCATTCACTTTTTGTCATCTCATGCAAGTTGGAATGGTTTAAAAAAGTAGTAAGAAAATACTATCAACTGCAGTAGGATAATATGATCTGAAGGTAAGCTCCATGATAGAAAGCGGCAGCTCGACAAGGGTTTCATTAAGAATCTCGATATAAACGTTGTATATTTGGTGAAAAGGACAGACTGTACCGCCAACTGGTTTACTTTGTTACGATTACTCACAAATTCGTCGGTTACCCTATCTTCTAATGCAAACGAAACATTATCTTACACGTTTGTGGCGGGTAAAACAAATTGGGAACCTGATATGTACATGTTGTTTGAATGCTGGATAAACGGTTTGATTCTACTCACAAACGTGTGTAACGGTCAAAATATTTTGAATGTAACACTTGCATTGCCGTAATTTAAGTCAGAAAATATTGGCCATTCATTTGATCTAAACATTACTATTTATTGTAAAGGCAGAAAGTGCAGAAATTGGGCAATTTTTACTCTTCTCAACCGTCAAACTACATTATGATGCTTTTCATTGTCTGATTTTATACTACTTGTTATCTCGTTTTGAACATCTGGAATGTTTATTATTCCTTTTAATATAATTGGACTGCTTGTTTTAATCTAAACGAAGTAACTTGCCTTATTTATGACCGACTGGCACCGTTTGACTGTTTTTAGTTGCACATATAATCGGACAATATAATATGTACTATATCCGTAAATGTTTATATAAGCTAATGTTGCAACGTACACGAGCTAATTAATGTAATTAGCTCCAAAATGGCAGGCTCATAGAGGTAAGAGATGGATAGTAGATAGAGCCAACTCAAGTAGAATAATGTTAACGCCCTGGCTTCACAAAACAATTTGGCCGTGACACCGTGAGCATTGTAATTTAATTTTTAAATCAGCTTGGATGCACATAAATACATCATATTATTGTGAATCCAAAAGGTAACGTCACTGTTTATAATAGTCCTGAAGCTAATTTACTCATTTCTTAAAGCTTTTAGAAGATGGACCGGTTAAATAAATCATTTATGTTGAAAAAATTAAAACCGTTGAATTAATCATCACACACATTTGATTTTCATATCGTTTTGTAATAACTGGAAAGCCATTACTTCATCAAAAATACTTAATTACATTAAGCTACCTGAATATCATGTTACAATTTTGCTAATAGAAAACAAATTACGCAAAAGAAAAAAAACAATAATGTAGTACCACATAAAATAATTTATTTTTGATTGTATTACCATTGTAATAATACATGTTGACACCTTGATACACTTTTAGTTTTATTTCAACTTTCCTACCGCAGAAGAATATTCACTAATAGGAACGAATTGTACCATATATTTTTTCAATTTCCAAACGTTGTTTTTGTAGTTTTTATCTTCTAATTAATTTATAACATCTACATAATAGTAGTTCATGTTTATTCTGTTTGTAACTCACAGTTGTCAGTTATATCTGTTATATTTTCGACTTCAGAGTAAGTTAATTTTACGGTTTGAAAATATTTAAAATGTAGCTATATACATACACTTAGGTATTGCTCCATTTTGCGGATTTCAATTTACTGGAGTGCAACAACCGCAAAAACCGAAATTTTGGGTGTGTTTCGGATGAGATTTTTTTCATAAAATAGCATTAGCGTAAATTAAAATTCTAGTACTTATTATTATTGGTTTGTTAAAAGGATTTATTTTATTGAATTACAAACTATATACTTTATTCCACTATAACACGTATATTCCAGAAATTTTAAAGCTAACTACGCATTGAAGGTTTAGATTAAAATTATTTGCATTTTAAACTAAGATTACAGTATAGAAATTTACTAGCTTTATCTGTACTAGGATATAGTGTATGTTTATAATCATCATTCCATTTAATTGGTTTTTCGCAGATTATAAATTTCTGTTCGAGTTTATAAAATTCGTTAAGACTAACATACCCGTGGCTTGGCATTTGTTGTAAACAAAAGTTGCAAAATTTCTGCAAATCTAAAAACGTTATAAATGTGTCATCTAATATTAGTTTTATCTATTTCTTGCCATTTAGACCATTTAAAATAATATGAATTTCATTAAAACCATGCTTGAATAATACTACAGTAATTTTGTGAAGCTCGCTGTTTCAAGCAATATTATCTAGAACCCTGAATTATCATTAAGAACTTTTGGTTTGATCACTGGAAGGTTTTTATTGTGATTAATTGTTTAGGTGTAAATGCAAACTAACAAACTTTCATCGTCATTTACTATGTCAGCTTACCTCTCGACGGATTCTAAAAGAACGTATGTTCCTGTAACATCAAAAACAATATTCCGTCTAGCAGAAAGATTAACGAATTGACAGAAATCGTATAATTTATCCGTGGTAAGCATAATGTTGCTCTAGTTTATTTTTTTATGTGAAATAACTATTTAAAGCATTTCATTGAAACAGTTGTGCGTATATCTTTACGTTTAGCAATCGACGGCTTCTATGATGTTAACTGTTTTACCAACAAGTGTGGCTCCATCTATTCAATTGTATTCGAAGAGAAATGAAGCCGCCCGTCAATTTTTTTCCATAGTCTTTTTTCTTTTTCTACTCATTCTACAATTCGTAAAAGGGAACACAATTGACGAATTTTTGTTTACACCTTACTACAAACAACTTCACCAAGAAATTGTGGAAGATCATCGTAAATTTCCTGTTTATAAAATCCCAAATAACGTGGACATTAATAATATTGCTAGTGCATTTAAAAGTGAAACGTCTCTGTTAATGCTGTCTAACTATCTTGGAATTGACATTGTCAATGTGGATACGCCAACAATAATAAGACATCAACATCCAGTGTACATAAATTTGACTTCTAAGGAATGCCCACCATACAACATCTACGGTAGAGAGTTGGCGCCTAAAAATAAATCACTATTACCGACTTGCATGACAAGCATTACTTGTTCACCCTATAAATTCGTATATGAGCAAACGAAATGCAACTTTTACCACGGATCCTTAAACTACTCTGAATATTCACTTTCTTCAAAACCGTGGATAAATGTAGTGCACATTCACCTTTACCTACCAAACCCATGGTTGTCTCTAATAACACCCGTAAATACAAAAGGTTTCCTATACCTCTTCAATGGTAGGGATGCTTTTGCACCAACATTTCCATCACTGGAAGTTATGGTAACAAATTGTCTACTTCCACAGTACAACATCGGCGAAATACATCGGTGGATGAAATACAGTACAGGGGAGTACATGATAGAAAACTTTAACCGAGTATTTCTTATTGCGTATCAGAATGATGTGGGTACCAAAATTAATAATGTGGAGCTGATAACACCAGGCGAAAACCGCGGCTCTCTGAATCTTCTCCATTTGAATTTCAAATGGCGCGAGGCACTGACTTTTTATTCTAAGCTAACTAAATTAACGGATGTAATTGTACCTTATTTTGATACAGGCAAGGAATTAAGATTCCTAGAAGCAGTTGATGAGCCGAGCGCGATTCGTTTAGCAGATGAAATTGTTTCATGCAAACTACCCACATATGCTCGTTGGAAATGGTTATTATCAAAACCAAGAAATATCCACTCTCGAATGATTTACGCAATACTCAATATTTTTATCCATTTGATTGGAAATCAATCGTACTCATTAAATCATTGGGTATGTCGCAATGGACAGAAACATCCTGTGGGAGTTTACGGTGTATTTTCTGTCTTCATTTATATGCAACACATACCACAGTCACTTGCCTTGTTTAATAATGACGTCACTCCTACGAATCATCTTCGAACTCTGCGACTTTTAACCTGTGGGAGAAGAGGGACTAAAGCTTTTCCATTCAAGGAACTATTTAACGTCTACGACGGTTACATTTGGCTATCCACATCCGTTACCATTATCCTTTTTATTGTTACTGCTGCCGCCATATATGGACACCGATTAATCTCAGAAAAAGTGATATCAAGACAAGTGGTACTGGTAGACACCTTGTTTTTCTTTCTAAAGGTGCTTGTCGAACAGGGAGATCCTTTCTCTTCATATATGACTACAAAGGGAATTCTTCGTTGGATGATTGCTTCTGTGCTGTTGTGTGGCGTGGTTCTAAGTAACGCTTATAAATACACGAATGTATACACAATGATCGCTCCAAGAGAAACTCTCCGTTTCAACTTATTGGAACAAATGCTGGATGACAATTTTACCATCTATAGCGCCGTGGACAAGCTGATAATAAGGTTGGGCTTATATTTGCACCCACTACTGTTAGAAAACAACCACACCATCCGTACAGGACTAAGTTGGGATGTACTGGCGTGGACTGAAGTAGAGATGATAAAAAAGACTTTGAAAAAAATACAATTAAATAGCGATACAGAGGCGATCTTTAACAAAGTCTGGAAGCATTCAAAAATTTCGCCGAAAGTAATGCCAGAACTAAACAATATCCAGGAATCATTAGTACCTTTAGCTCGAGTTGAAAAGGTTCCCTTGATTCTCGCGTGGCCACACGAACTAATTTTAAAGCCGATATTGGATACGTACAAAATGATATTCATGGAGCGCCAGATTGCCTGGTTTACAAATGAGATTAAGGTCTGCAAGAAGACTGCACTTGCTTTACCGGAGCACCAAGCTGTTAATATGGCAAAGCATCTACAACGGCAAGGACAAAAACATATTTCGATTGGTTCGGAAAACATTATCACTTTTTCCGTTGGAATCCAACTACAGGGATATATTACCCAGAGGTACAGGAAACGAGTAAATGGATTACGGCAGTCAGGTTTAATAGATTGGTTACCACATATATTTGGCAATTACACCATCCCGTTTCAAGATGAAACTCAACTGCCGAAGAGCGCTTCGTTGAACGGAAATGTTATTGTGATATTTACAATTCTACTCGTTGGACTCATGACTGCATTACTTATATTATCATGGGAAATGAAAAATGTTATCTTAAACAAATTAATTAAATTGTTTCGAACAGTAGTAACTGTTTTAAGGCACATAAAAAACATCAGTAAAAAGTGGTTGCTCTTTCGCCGGAGTACTTTTGCGACAACTGTGACCATCGTGAAGACAAACCATATAGAGATAAAGGATTAAAGCAGCTTTTCTACAAGAAAACTTCAAAGTATAAAATTTGTAAATATTTACTTACATACCTACTTACAACTTCTTAAACATAAAAACCATAATAATTATAATTATGAATTGAGGATATTACATTTGTTGAATTAGACGTTTTAATCACATCAGAATCAACAAGGTTATTATACAATAATATTTCGTTGGGTCGGGTCGTGGTGGGTTGGAACTTATTTAAGGATCCAAAATTATTCATTGTGTATATATTGTGTCACTGTATCATGAATGCAATATTTCTCTCACAGTACTACATACACGAAGGAGAACTACACTGCACATACAATAGTACAATTCAATATTTGGTGTTATTTAATATTGTAAATATGAGCCAAGCTGGACGTAGAACTACAATGTTTCAAACCCTTCAATAAAGGAAAGCTTATTTAATGTAGCAGAATTAATAGACAAGTACAAGAATAACGAAATGTTGTTCATTTTTATTGTTGTGTTGAAATAAATAGCGAATGCTTTTTATGTTATTATTCAATTTGTTAACTACGGAAGCATTATAATGCTGAAGGTAGTTTATGCGATCTGTATGATTGTGTCTGTCTATAATCAGCGGGTTATTACTAATGTGACATGGTTTAATTATATGTGTCTCAATTTCATAAGCATGAAACCGGCTAGCATACAATACAAATTGTCCATTACTTTACTTATTGGCGACAAAGGTATATCACTTCTAATCCATTTGTAGATTATCCATTTCATTTTACCGGGATTCCTATATTGATCCCATTTCACGAGCTGCTAGGGCAAACCTGTTTACACTGTAGATACGTAAGTAATGGACTTATATACTTATGTCATATTTTCAAGAAACTAGTCTGAGGCGCAATGCGAACAAAAGGATTTATAGTTTGCTTTAGTTTTGTTTTTATCTCAAGTTTTCTCAGAATTTGCTTAGCCATATCAGCATGTAATAGGGATTACTGAGGTGGTAGAGCAACCGAATAACAACATACAATAAGTCAAGGCTCTAGGTGACATTGAAAGATACAAAAATCATACTTCTATTATTCCCAAGCTCTCTAATACAAAAATGTCACATGTGCCACACAGGTAAAACAAAAGTCACTGTGATTCAGGTAAACTGTAGTGTACTTTATGCTGTTCGTGTGGGTCTATTAACACCGTCCGGCCGTCCGCACGATAAATAATAAACAAAATAAATTTCAAATACTATTTTCACTAATCGGCAGCAATAGCCAGAACTAGGACGGATGGCGAATTAGGCTCAAAGATGAGCGCTTGATGTCAACTCACGGGTAGTCAACACGGAGTAATAATGTAAAGCATCTAAATAAGCTGAAATTTGGTACACAGGAGGTAGTACTTATCCCACCATAACGTTTTACAAAGTTTGCCAAAGATAGATTGGTCAGTGTGGTATTCAGATCCCGTATCAAGGTCAGATATTGTTTTATTCATTAGTTCAACAGGATAAGTTTGATTGAAACGGTATTTTCAACAATCGATAAATATGCTCAATGACTTGAT